>QTSX02006407.1:462998-684429 GCA_014839935.2 Entomophthora muscae
CTAACAACCTCTCTGACAACCTGCCCCCAGAGGAGGCCACCTTCAGCTGGGGGGTGTCAAAACCACAGGCTAGACCTGCCAGCAAGGTTCTAATCAAACAGGTTTATGACCCGCAATTCAATTATCCGGTCACTTGAAGCCAGACTAGGAAGTCAACTCAAATTACCAAATCCAACAACATGAACAGATGATGATCCTTTATGGTGGATACTTTGTTTTGGCGCTTGACTCATTAGCAGGATCAGACCACCCCCTTCATCATCCAGTCATCTGATCACCAATCATGTTCCTGTTATCCTTGATTCACATGAACTATATAACTACTATCTCACAATAAAGATTATTATCCATCTTCTAAATATTTTCCCCTTGTAACTCTGCTAAAACAGCACAGTTACAACACAACATCCTGTTGTGTATGGTTCTAAGACATTGGGGACAGCTCAAAGAAAATACTCTGCTACTGAACAATTAGGATTGGTGATAGTATGGGCAGTGGAACATTTTAGGACATATATCCTAGGAATGATGTTTATTATTGTCAATGACCACGTGGTGTTGAGAGCAATTTATACAAAGGAAGACTTACAAGGCCAAATGCAATTGTATACAGAGAAGCTCTCTGGATATGATTATGATATCATCTATTGTCCAGGGTTGGGAAATCAGATTCCTGACTTATTGTCCTAAGCGCTGTTTGCCTGTGGAGAAATTGAGAGGTAAGAAGCCAGGGAAGCTTTATAAAGGAATAGGATTTATATAGAAAAATCCAAGCATCTACAAGTAATCAGAAATCTCTATGTGTAATGGGGAGGTTACCTCCAATATGAGAAGTTATGGCATGCAGTGAAAGCTTGGTACAGATGGTCAGAGATGAGAGCTACAGTCCTTCAGATTTTGCAAGAATGTGATATTTGCTCTAAATTCTCAGCGGCAAAATCCAAGGTGCAGCTAAAATCAGTGATGTCACATTATCCTTTTGAGTTGATCTCAATGGATACAGGTCATATTACGTTAGAAAGTGGTCAGAAAGAATACTTTGTGGTGGCAGCTGATTCTTTTACAAAAATGGATAAAAGTTCAAGCACTGACCAAAGAAACAAGTGTTGTAATTGCTAAGTTTCTCTGGGAAGAAATAATACCACACCATGGTTGTCCTGAGAAGGTTCTCATCAATAATGGACCACCTTACATAGGGCCAGCATTGACTAAGGAATGCTTGAAATGGGGCATTTATAAGTTAATCTCAGCCCCATATCACCCCAAGACAAATGGTTTAGCCAAATGAACCATTGGAACACTGAAGCGTATCATGGAAAAATTGGCTGACAGGACCACAACCCATTAGGAAGATCACCTGGCAATAAGTGTCATGGCATACTGTACAATGCCCCATGATGCTACTGGGTTTTCTCCATTTTGGATATTGTATGGTCAGGAAACTACAACAAGCACTGAGGGTGCTCAATGGGAGTTTGTGGAAAAGAATTCCTATGAAGACACTGTAGAAGAACATGCAGTCAAGATGCATAAGTTATTTTCCAAGGCTAGGAGTAAAGAAGAGCGGGTTCAAGAAAGACGTGCCGCCAAGTGGAACTTGGAGCCTGGAGTACTTTCCTGTGATCATTTTCAGGTAGAAGATCTGGTATGATTTGATTAAAGGCGCCAAGAAAAACACCCAAGAAGAGGTCTTCAGCAATGGGTAGGTCCTATGAAGATTATCTCAGTTAGTCCAGGGCCAAACTACCTAGTTCAAGGAGTTAAAGATGCCCTAGGAGAAGAATGGTTCTGTGTTCATCCTCAATTTCTTAAGCTGTTCCATGGGGAATTAGAGCTAATAAAGGTTTGGGAAGATGAGGACAATTCCCCCAAAGAGAAGGAAGGGGCCTTGTGACGGTACACCAGTCACTGATAAGTATTTAGCCAAATAAATACTCCAAGATATAAAGTTGCTCTGTTTTCGCTGTTTATTTTATGTAGATAGTTTGGCTATAATTCTTCAGATAAAGATTCCTGGAAACTTATTATCTATATTTAGTAAAATAACAGAAGGCAAGATTGGCCAAATCAATCTTGGAGACTAGGTGTCTCAAAAACAATTTAATTAACCAGGAAGATTAATTAATAAGTACATGGGAATATAATTAATGAGGATATAATATTATTGGTTAATTGCCTTGAATGTGTCAAGAAGTATGGTTAAGGAGAACAATAGGTAACCCCACTAATTTGGGTTTAAAAACACTGTGGTGGTGTTTTTTTCAAGGTTCAAAGCATTTTAATGGGTTTTAAGGCAAAAAACCATTAAATGCAAAGATAAATAAATAAAGGCATGGATGCCTAGGAATTCAGGATTGATTAGCTGGTTCCCAGTTGTAACATTAATAACTGAGTTTTGGGATGTGTAATCCATAGGGTTTTGGCGCCAGGAGCTGGGGAAGCTTCATGCTGAATTGGTACATTGAGATATATGGATTCAGGTGACTTCTTCCCATTGTAGGTTGTTTCTCATAGGTTGAGAAATATCAGTGATTTTTTAGGTAAAGATCTAGGTTTGGATTACTCAAATGTCATAGACCACATGATGAATCATAGGTTGATTCATGAACTGGAGGGGTTTTCAGCTGAATATGCCCCATATGGTATATAAGCAAAAACAGCTAATTTTTAATAAAGATTTATTGTCAATTTTGACGCTTTCCCCCAAACTACTTTTAATTATCATTTCTTCTTTACTTTTATTTGAAAAGAACTAAATTCTGAGTGCTTTGTGTAGAAACTGCTGCTGCTAGTAAGGAAGTTCCTACCAGTTCACTCAAAGAGGCTTGGGCAGTTTGGAGGCCTCTAATATTACACCCAAGGAATATTTGGTAGAAGTGAAAGTGGCTTTTGAAGAACTATACTCTGACTATTTTGCCAAAAAGGAAACTCCTGTACAATGAAATCAAGTTTATGCATGGGACTCCTGGAACTTGCTGTTATGTTTTGATGAGATTTTACAACAGGTGAAGGACAGAGCCAATCGTGAAATTGAGGCATTAAGAAATAGGGAAGAAAAGAGTGTCAAAATTATGGCTTGTTGGCAAGATGACAAAAAAGTGTTGTCTCACGAAATTGCCTCCCTGGAGGCAAGGCTCCTTGAAGCTTTGTCACAGGAAGTAAGGTAATAATAGTCAAGGGCAAGATAATGGTAAGTTTGACTGGTTGTACCTGGATCCTGACACTTATGGGTATTCAGTTCTTACCGTCCCCAAAATCATTGCAGTCCCTCATAAGTTACACCCTAGAAAACTATGACAACTGCCAAGCCTTTGTCTGAAGACAAAGAGGGTGTCCTTTATTCATACCTCACTCAAGCTAAAAGGTCTCCTGTGCTTGTAGAGTCATCTGAAGAAGCTGCTGAAATTGCCAACGCTGTATTCAAGAATGTTTCAGTTTTGCTTCCTCTCCAGACAGTCTACAAGGAGTTTTCAGGCTTGAGATACATGATCAAAAAGTGGGACAAAGAGCTAGAAGATGCCCAAGACATCTTGGCCATCCTTCCACCCTTTGGTCTTAGTACCACCTGTGTGGAAAATCCATCCAAAAGATGAAAATAAAGGCCGTCTTGGACACTGGATCTCTTATTAATGTTGCCTTCTCAAAGCTTGTCAAGAAACTTTAACTTGCCCCTGACCTTAACTATCACCAGTTGTATGGCACTGCTGGTCTATCCATGAATTGCACTATAGGGGCTTATTATGCTCTTCCCATGTGGTCTGGCAAGCTACTCTTAGCTGCGCTTGCCATTGTCATGGAGAATGAGATTTTCAATCTCTTAGTTGGTACCCAGTTCCTTATGTAATACAATGGGACCATCAACCTAAAGGATGGCTACCTCTCTATCTTAGAGTAAAAAGTCCCTCTGATCTTAGAAGAGCCAGTCAAAGTTCCCGGGAAGTGCCTCAAGATGTGTGCCTTAGAATATCTCACTGTTGTTTTTACTCTAAAATACCATTTTCACTCCTCCAACATGAAGTGTCTGCCTATGGCTTGTCCTGCATCTGAGGGAATCCCTCTCCTGGCCACTTCTGCTGTAACCATCCCCCTGGCTCTCAAGCTATCCTAGACTCCCAAATATCATATGAGTTACCTGAGCGCATGTTCCTAGAGTTATACTCTCCTCCCTTTCTAGGCCACAACAAACCCTACCTCTTCCTGGGAATCTTGAATATCTCTCATAAAGACCCTGTTCAATTGATAGTAGCCAACTTAACTGCTCTCCTAATAAATGTATCTAGAGGGCAGGTTATTGGTTATGACAAATTATTGAATGCTCCTGATGCCATATCACTACATCCCTTTGGCATGTTCCAGGACTTTAACTTACCTGAAGACAAACCCCAAGTCCTATCCTTGTTTACTGTGCAAGATTTCTTGCAACTATCTCCGGTTTAACAGAAGGAGGTGCTCAATTTGCTAGATCAATTTTCAGAAATCTTTGCTAAAGATAGCACTGATTATGGTCTAGTCAAAGTCTTTATCCACCAGATTGATACTGGAGATGCTCCCCCTTCAGCGCTAAACCATATTGCTGTAGTTGCATAGAGGATGCTCAGGTGTCTAAAGAGCTCAAACAACTGCTAGATGCTGGGCTACTGGCTCCTTCTCAAAGTCCTTGGACTTCCCCCTTGCTCATCTTGAAGAAGAAGAATGGGGGTAATTGTATTGTGATGGACTATTGACAACCAAACTCCTTAACCAAGAATGATTCCTATCCCTGCTGCATATTGATGATGCCCTCCTCCATCTTGGGGGCTCTAAGTTCTTCTCCGCAATGGATCTAGTATGTGGGTACTGGCAAGTTGACTTTTCTCTTGAGGATTGATAGAAGGCCGCACTCATCACTTCTGAAGGGCTGTTTGAGCCTACCCATATGCCACAAGGACTCTGCAATGCCCCAGCTACCTTCCAACATGCCATGGACTCCATCCTCTGCAACTTGAGCTTTCATGTGTCCTAGTATTACTAGATGATAACAGTCTTCAGCGCTACCTTTACAGATCACCTGGCTAATCTCAAAGAAGTGTTCCTAAAGATCTTGGAAGCTGTCCTCAAGCTAAAAACTTCAAAGTGTGCCTTCTTCAAAAATTGCCTTGAGTTCTTGAGCCATGAAGTAACCCAGACAGGGATTTGCCCAGTGACCAAGAAAGTTGAAGCCATTGACAAATTCTTCCAACCAATAACCTGCAAGAAGTACAAGTCTTTCTGGCCAGGATGGGTTACTGCAGATAGTTCATCCCTGACTTTGCCAATACAAGCAAACCTTTGGTCCAGCTGTTACGTAATTTCCCTTTCAAATGGACCGCAAGTCAGCAACAGGCCTTTGAGACCTTTAAACAAAAGCTCAAAGAAGCTCCCATCCTAGTGTATCCTGACTATGATAAGGAATTCATCCTTTACACTGATGCTAGCAACTTAGCTATTTGAGCCATCTTGGCTCAACTAGGTGATGAGGGTGTAAATTAACTTGTGGCTTATACTTCTTGTGTCCTAAACAAACATGAAAAGAGTTACAGTGTCACAGAAAAAGAGTGGCTTGCTGTGTTGCATGCAGTCAAACAGTTCTGCCATTATGTGTATGGTACCTATTTCACTGTTGTCACTGACCACGCCTTGCTTAAGTGGTTACAACAGCTTAAGGAGCCAGAAGGACAACTAGCTAGATGGGTTCTCTTCCTGCAAGGTTACAACTTCACTGTGCTACATTGTCCCAGGATTCAACACCAGAATGCTGATGGTTTATCCAGGATACCCATCCTTGCTCTACACCTTGATGAGCATGATCAACTATATGAACTAATTGGATATCCTTCCTCTTGGGAGAGAAAGACAGAAGAAGTTCAAATTTCCCTATCTAAACTATCCAAGAACACGCTCATTTGTGACAACCAGCTCTTCAAAATAGTGCAAGACCAATACCTGCCTTATGTACTACCTAGCCTTTGTCTTTTGCTGGTTCTTCAAGCTCATAAGGAGACAGGCCATCAGGGCATTGCCAAGACCTATGATTGGCTCCAGAAAAATTATTTCTGATGTTGCAACATCTTTGATTACTCCCTCTTGGGGAATTGACGCCCCAAGTAAATCACCAAGTGGCTCACCGAGTGGTTCACTGCCCAGTCAATAAACTGGTGGCACCATTATCAGTTAACCATCTATGACAGGAATCACTCAATCCAGGTTCTAAATGGAAAACAACTTGATTAAGCCTTGTGACTCAAGAGGAACATTACTTAGATAAGCCCCATGATCTCCATGACATACATGGACAACATGTGGCTTGTCATGATACTATATTATATTCTATATTCTTATCCAATAAAGTATCATTCTCTTCTTAATTTTCCCCTTTATTTTGTTTATTATACTTCCCAGAAGTATAAACGCAACACTGGGAAAACCTTTGCCTGCTGATTCCAGATGGCATAGCTAGTTGCCACAATTGCCAGCCCCAGCAACTTTAAGCTGCCTCTCACAAGTTCAAGCTAGTTCCCCCTCAATACACATTTCACACTGTCAGCATTGACACTGTAGGGCCTCTTCCCTGTTCCTGCTCTGGTTGCCGCTTTATCCTTATTGCTGTTGATCATTTCAACAAGTGGGTAGAAGCTCGCCCTACCAAAGACATCACTGCCAGGACAATGGCTGCCTTTCTGTTACAAGATGTGTTATTCCACCATGGCTGTCCTCAAGTGTTGTTATCTGATAATGGGACTAACTTCAATACCAAGTTGGTAACCTCTGTTGTTGAAGCCTTGGGGTCTCACCAGTTTTTCTCTGCCCTCTATAATTTTCTACCAATGGGGCAGTTGAGCGTGCAAATTTGACACTGGTTTCTATCATGAGGAAACTCTCTTACTCTGACGCTGCAACCTGGGATCTATACTTACCCGCTGATCTCTTTGCTTATTGCCTTAGCAAACATTGTGTCACCGGGTATTCCCCCTTTGCTATGCTGTATGGGTGTGAGGTCAATACTCTGCCGCTCCTGGGGGTCCCCTACTCTTCTCTGATAAGGCCATAAACTCTGATGACCATATCAAAGATGTAGTCAACCACATCATTGATAAACAGGCTACTGCATACACTTTTGGGTGTAAGACCAAGGTGCTTGAGCCCTCTCCTGATAATGCTGGACGCTCTCCCTTGCCCAAGTTTAATATTGGGGACCACGTTCTCTACTAGCAGCATAGAGTAGGAGGACACACTCACAAGTTAGATACATTGTGGGTGGGACCTTTGGAAGTGACATTTAAACAAGAGTCAGAGTACACTGTGAAACTCCTCTCTAGTGGTTGTCTGTTTTCCTGAATTCATATCAAGTTCCTCCGCAAATAATACCCCCAAAGGCAAATCTAGAGGGGGCAATGTTGTGAATGCTGCTGTTCACCATGTTTTGATTTCACCTTAAATGGGTTATTTCAAGGATGGATCTCTCTCTTTTGCTCTTGCCCCTTGAAATAAGTCTATATCCAAACTGGGAAATACAACTTTTCAGCTTCCTGATTCTGGGCAAATCACTTTCCCCACTCATGCTTGTGGTGAGTGTCAAAACCGCAGGCTTGACCTGCCAGCAAGGTTCCAACCAAGCAGGTTTGTGACCCGCAATCCAATTATCCGGTCACTCAAAGCCAGACTAGGAAGTCAACTCAAATTACCAAATACAACAACATGAACAGATGGTGATTCTTTATGGTGGATACCTTGTTTTTGCACTTGACTCATTACCAGGATCAAGCCACCCCCTCTTCCATCCAGCTGTGTGATCATCAATCATGTTCCTGATATCCTTGATTCACATGAACTATATAATCACTATCTCACAATAAAAATTATTGTCTATCTTCTAAATATTTTTCCCCATGTAACTCTGCTAAAGCAGCACAGTTACAACATTGGTAGCACAGGTAGGTTCTCCATCCTACCTTATCTTGAAAAATTCTGCCTGTTGCCCGCACACGCTGCGGCCAACAAATCCTTGACAGAATTATGTCTGGCCTCCTGCCCAACTGGACTCTGTAAACTCCTGGTACCAAGATACCTGATGGTTTTGTCCTATACCAAAACATGGTAATCCCGCTACCCGCCTTCAATGCCATGTCTGCACAAGGTTTCTTTCAGGCTCCCTCCTTGATACTGCAACCAGCCAACAAAACCACCATGCCCGCCTATGCAGCTCAAAGACTACAAAGCGCCGCCTTGGAACCTTCCTCTGGGGCCAACAACAACAAAACAGCTGCATGGATCCAGTCCGCCCAGAGCAAGCTAGCTCATATGGAATGCCCACAGCAATTTTGGATTGCAGAAATTTCCATTTGCCTGACCCATGATGCTGGCACCTGGTGCAACAAGTGGCATGAAGAGCACACTGACAAGAACTGGGATACCTTTAAGCAAGACTTCCTGGCAAGATTTGTGCTTAAAGATACAGCGCTCATGATCATTTGCCAAGTGAAGAACCTGACCCAGACAGGCACTGTGAAGGAACTCACCTGTGCCTACAAGGAACTGTGTCTTTGTGCACCATCCAACATGGCCTTTGACACCCCAGCCACACACCTCATGTACTACAATGCCCTCAAGTTGCACGTGATGAGACATATAAACCTGGATCAAGTGACCAACCTGCAAAGCCTGTACTGTGAAGCAGAAAAAGCGGAACAGTCATCCAACACTCTGCACAAAGCACAAACTGGGAAACAAGAAAGACCCAAGGATTCCCATCCAGGCAGGCGCTCTGCTTGACCACCTCCTGAAGGCAACAGAAACAACGCCAACCACAAACCCACGGGTTTGAATGGACATGGAAATGGAAACAATGGCCAGTCAAACCGTACTCATTTCCGTGTCACCGCCACACAAGGCAACCAAAATGAGGGAAAAGCCCGGGGAGAGCACTAAGCAAGCCAAGCTCTTCCCACGCAACTCCTGACTCACCCAACAATGAATACCAACCCAAGGACGTGGACCAATGCCCAATGATCCAGGTGCCCTTGGAGGACTCAGTACTGTATACCATTGCCAGAAATCCCAATAAATTGATGCCCTATCCTTTCTGCTTTCACAGTTACATAGGCTCAGCACTCCTGGACTCAGGCGCAGACCAAACCCTGGTCAACAGTAGCTTTGTGGATAAGTTCAAGCTGGCCACTAATCCTTTGCGGATTAAAAATGTGGTCCTGGCTGATGAACACCACATTGCCGTTACAAAGGAAACTACCCCCTTCTCTGTCATGCTTGAGAACCTTCACTCCATCATCCAAGGTCCTGTCATCAACTTTCCTAAGTTTGACATTGTACTGGGACTAGACTGATTACAGAATAACAACCCTCACTTAGACTGGGCGACCTCAGTGTTGACCATCAAGCGTGAAGGCATCAACCACCAGATCTATCCTGACTCCGTGGACCAACTGCTACAAGACCACATCTTTATACGTATCACAGAGACCCAGGATAAAAAGAAAGACCTGAATTCAATTGACTGGGACTCCTGCCAGTACAAGATCATACACTTCAAAGACCACCAGGATACCTCCACACCTCAGGACCGCATCATTGTGGCCCGCCATTCAGAAATCTTTAAGGAAGCATTACCTGGGCTGCCCCCTGAGAAGCATATTCAGCACTCTATCCAGCTCAAGGGGGCTGTACCCAAGGTGCGCCCCATCTACAGGCTAACCCCAAATGAGGACAACACCTTGCACGCCTACCTCAAGGAGGCATTGGAAAAAGGACTTATCTGCCCCTCACAGTTGCCCTTTGGGGCTGCTGTATTTTTTGTGGCTAAAAAGGACAGTACCTTATGCCTGGTCACAGACTACCGCACCCTAAACAAAGTTACCATTAAGAATTGTTACCCACTGCTACTGATTGACAACCTCTTCAATGCCTAGGGAGAAGCCACAGTCTTCTCCAAGTGCCAGTTCTTACGTGAGCAACTACCCTTCTTGGGAGACATAGTCTCAAAGGACGGCATCAAACCTGACAGTCAAAAGATACAGGCCATCTGAAAGATGCCACCACCCAAGGATAAGTTGGAACTCTGCACCTTCTTGGGAATGGTGGCCTATAAACAACATTTCATACCTGACTGTGGCGTCTTGACTGCCCCCTTATCCGCCATAACAGGCTCCAAGTCTAAGTTTGTGTGGACCCCCCCAATGTGACCTCTGTTTCAGACGCCTCAAAGAGAAGCTCACAACAGCTCCCATCCTGCAATACCCCAAACATGACGGGGAATACCAAATGGAAACCAAAGCCTCAGATGCATCCATTGGGGGAGTACTACAAATCAAAAATAATGACAGTGACTTCCTGCCTGTAGCCTACAAATTGCAAAAATTAACAGATGGCAAGTGTTGATATCCTATCCACAACAACGAACTGCTGGCTATTGTGCACTGCCTAGTCAAGTGGCGTTGCTACCTAGAACGCCAGGAAGAATTCACAGAATTAACCAATCACAAGTCACTCATCTATTTCAAGACTCAAGCAAATCTATTGCACCGCCAAGCGTGGTGGATGGAACTATTGGAGAGATTTAACATGCTCATCCAGTACAAGCCTGGGGCCAAGCTTGCCATGGCAGACGCCCTGTCCTGCCTGTATGTCCGTGCATCAAGAGGAGAGAATGGGCTCAACCCAGACTGACCTCTCTTAGTGCTACAAACAAAGGACAAAGGGTTCCCCCCTGGCACAACCAACATAACCAAAGAAACAGTCATCAAGAATGAACACCTTTTTGCTGACGTATACAGGACTGTTCACAGAAAGATGACTGACAGCACAACCATTCCCTACATCCCCACACATCAGCAAGTCAACACTATCCTTTGCTATCACAGAGACCTTGGACATACCAAGAGCCAAAATCTATACAAGTTTCTAAAACATAAAGCCTGGTGGCCAACCTTATACCGCAATGTCCAGGAAGTTCTAGACTAATGTGAGGTGTGCAAAAAATTTGCCAAAAGCAAAACCCTGCCAAAGTCAGTACTCCCCATCTGCACACAACTATCTTTCAAGGTAAGGGCTCTTGACATTGTTGGTCTCATGCCAGGAAAACACAATGACAAGAAATACATCATCACTGCCATTGACTTTGCAACAAGATGGCCAGTAGCCCAAGCAGTGAAGGCACACACTGACAATGACGTTCAATTTATTGGCAAAGAAATAAACTGCAAGTTTGGAAAGCCAGAACTCCTGATGACCAATAGAGCCAAAGAGTTGACCTCCAAAGACACCAATGTATACCTCACCAAGGATGGGGTCAAACACACTGTAACAACACCATACCACCTACAGGCCAATGGACGCGTAGAGCAGCTTAATAGTAGCCTCGTGCAAGCCTTAGCCAAACTTACTGCTGGGAGACCTGAAGACTGGTATAAGCAGCTACCAACTGCACTACTTGTGTGTCAAACCCAAGTGAACAGATCCACCAGAAAAAGCCTATTTGAACTGGTATACAGCACACAGCCAAATATCATTCAAGCATTGACAGGACCTAAACTGGAAATTCCAAGTGAATTCCCTCCACACTCAGACCCTCAAGTAATAGAGGCTAACAGCAAGCAAACAGCCAAAGAGAATGAATGTCTGCAAAAGACATTTGTCCCCATCCGCAATAGACATGAAGTTGGGGACAAAGTGTGGGTCATGAATGTTGACAAGAGCAAGTCACAACCTGAAAAAGTGGGCCAGCAATCATTCTGAAGGTAAACAACAATAACACTTACCTTGTGCAAGGACTTGGAAAATGTAAGCAAAACAAGACCCTGCACCATGATTGCCTACAACCCTGCAAAGCAAGACAGAAACAGCAAGAAACTGCCCTGTATGCCAAAGAACAGAAGCTAGTTCAATACGGCGCCTGGGCTCCTGACAACCTCTCTGATAACCTGCTCCCAGAGGAGGCCAACCTTCAGTTGGGGGGTGTCAAAACCACAGGCTAGACCTGCCAGCAAGGCTCTAATCAAACAGGTTTGTGACCCGCAATTCAATTATCCGGTCACTTGAAGCCAGACTAGGAAGTCAACTCAAATTACCAAATCCAACAACATGAACAGATGATGATTCTTTATGGTGGATACCTTGTTTTGGCGCTTGACTCACTACCAGGATCAAGTCACCCCCTCTTCTATCCAGCCGTGTGATCACCAATCATGTTCCTGTTATCCTCAATTCACATGAACTATATAATCACTATCTCACAAAAAATATTATTATCTATCTTCTTAATATTTTCTGTGTAACTCTGCTAAAACAGCACATTTACAACACAAGTGATCCTACCCTCCATGTACTGTTCTGTGGTAAGGCTACACAGGATATTTTCCCAACTTTCATACCCAATAGAATTTAAGCTCTAATCACATTCTTGTCTTTGTGTCTCTCAGCACTTTGGCCCCTCTCTAGCCACATCTAGTAGATATTGTTCAATCCAGGCCACAAGGTAACTGCCTAGCCTTCCCTGCCATTCTAACCCAAACTTAGTCCGGATCCAATCCTAATGTTAGAATTCCCGGTTGTGTGTCTGTGCCGAGCTTCAGAGCATGGCATCTGCCCTGGGAAAGCTTTTGTAAATTTTCTTAAGCCAGGCGGTACCAACTACCTGAGGTTGAACCTCCTGGTGGCGCCCCACATGGGGATTTCTCATTGGTTGGGTTGGGGCAAGGAAACTGGAACTTCCTTTTTGCCCTGTAGGGTTTGTCATCCATGGGCGGCTTACATTCTAAGGGAAGTTTCTTCATCCGCCCTCCCCCCTGGCCCTAGTTATCTCAGGGTTGTTGCTCAAGTCAGCCTGCTTCTTGGGGTCTAACAGGATCCTTACGCAGGCCGGGCTTCAGCGTAGATGGCTCAAGCTGGTAGTCTCAGGAGCTTCCCCAAAATCAAACTTGTTTCTGGTTCAAGCCCAAAAAAATGCCGGCCCCTGGGCCTGCAGGCTGGCGGGCCCCAGAGTTTGGTTTCTGTAGTTGATATTACTTGCTGCATTGTTAATCAGAGCTTGTCATCTGTGACAGGTACCATGGTATGTACTACCAACTAAATAAGTGGGCAGAAAATCTTGCTTGGTTTTGGGAGAGCCAGATTTCCCCGCTGAGCATGAATTCACAATGCCGGCTCCATATCAAATATTGTTGGCTTATAGCAGTCAGCATCCTAAGCAGGTTGATCCTGATGGTTGCCCCTTTGATCATCCTATAGTGACATTCATCAACTAGCCATCATCCCTGATTGTGTGTGTTACAGCTGAACCAACACTAGTTTGATGCAGGGAGATTCAGGTAAGGCAACAGCCCAAGGAAGGAAAAAGGGGGTTGAAATAGGATATCTTTATCTGTTTAAGGTCAGATACATAACCATACAAGGTATCATCTCAGGTCCTTATGATAAAAATATGGCATCCAAATGTGACAGGGGTTGTGAATGTTCTAATTAAATAACTTTGTGAGAGAGAGGGGCTAAACTAACTAATTTTGGCTCTCATCCTGGCAAAACAAACCACCAGGATGCCACTAAATGGAGAACTGAGACAACTGCTTGAAGGGGAGACCATAGGGAGGACACCAAGGAAAGCTGAGGCAATTATGCATTAAGGGCCATCAGTGTTAGCCCAGCAAGTAACCAAGGTGTACGGATGGGGGAGGAGGGGGCCATTGTAGGCTTGTGAAAGAACCCAAGCTACTCTCCTCCAGGTTGTAAAAGGAGGACAACGGCGCCTCCCTACTCACAAGAGCAAAGAAGGCATAATTATCATCACCCAAATCTAGGTCATCACAGGTCAAGCTTTTCACTACAGACTCCCTGGAATAAAAAAGGCCGCCAGGAAGACTCAAGAGGCTAGATGGGTCTTCACTCATGAGGCGTGTGGAGGAGGAGATCTTTGATCACAGGTCTGGCAAGGTCAACCACAGGAAAAGCAAGAAAGGGGCCACAGAAAATACAACAAATTTAATTGCTGGGAGTATCATGATGGTGTTCTCCTTAAAATTTGGGGAAGAATGGTATAAATTTCAAGATAAATAACAACTAAATTATACTAGGTGGGGTAGTCACAAGCAGAAAGGCAGAAGGAGCAACAGAACGGGTCCAGGATACTTGGACGCAAACGCGGGTGCCTTGGCAGAGTGTAAGATCAAGAAAACAGGTTTGAATTAAAGAAATCAACAAAAAACTCAAATTTACAGTAAGTATTATATGGATTTTTAAATGAAATTTAGATTTAAACATGTCTTTTGAAAACAAAAGTGAAACCAAGAAGGAGCTATACACTCAAGCTTCTGCTAGGGGTGTCTGGGAAGAGGACAGGTTCAAACTGGGCTGCCGCAAGGTAAGCTTTTTGAGCACTACTAACACTTTTACTTTCAAACTAGGGGAACTCCAAACAGTGAGTTCCACAGATATAAAATTTAAAATTTTAATTGCAACAACCAAATTTTAATCTAATGGGAAAATAGACAAGCAGGGGACTGAAAGCCCCTTGCTGCATAAAAAGGGATGGATTGCAAGGAAATTGGTCATGTGACAGTTGGCTTAGGATTCAATTGGGTAGCAGAAAAACTTTGCTGGATAAACTCAGAGGGACTGGAGAGTTTCACCCTAATTTTTGCGGTCTGATTTGATTGGCTAGAAGAGGTACTAGGCATTTGGAGTTCAACTGAGCTGTCAGGTGCCAATGTGTCAGCTCTTGATTGGCTAGCCCTGATAGTTTTCAAAAGTGGACAATACCAGGCTAATAAGTAGTCTAAATTGACCAACATTTCTTCCCAGGAGGGAGCAGCCAAGGGCAAGGAATCCGCAAGGTAGGCTAGCACAAACCTCTCATCAACTGTGTGTGCTAAATTCTCTAAGGAATGAAGAGGTTTGGCTGACACTTTTGGGCTTTTCTTAGTGCGGCGGGGGAAGATTGTGCGGTCTAATGCCAGAGGTGGCAGTGAATTTACAAACTTGGTAGCCTTATCAATGTTTGGACTTGCCACAATGCACCAGATACAAACATATGGGCCAGCCTCATGAGCCAAGACTTGGTATGCAGTAGCAAAAGATCAATATTTATGTATCTCTATTGGTACCCCTTTACCTTGCAATGAAAATGTGCAACTGGGTCAGATAACTTGGGTGCACCTGATGATTCACTTATCATCTTGCTTTTGCCTCAATCAGCATCGTATTCTAGAGGGGTTGATATATGGGTCATTGCATTCACTGCCATCAAAAAAGACCAGCAACACAAACCCCGATATTAGGGGTGAAGGATATCACCCCAGATCTGCATAGGGCTAAAACCCAAGCAGATCTTAGCTTGAGATCCCTGGGGATAAATTTTCCAGAACTAGTTCCAAGCTTGAAAGAGCAGCCCAAGCTAGCCCCAGGATACTCGGACTGATTGTCTGAGATGGATGCATGGTACCAATGGAAATAATTGGCGGTTATCGCTCAGATGCCTTAACCTTGCCTTTAAATCTGGGGCAGCCAGCGTCACAGACTCCACATTCCAAGAGCCATAATGGGGCACACCCCCTTGAACCTAATGCCTGCCTGCTGTACAGCTAGCATCAATATTAACCAGCACCAGGCATAGCCAAGAGGAAGCTAGTTGACAAACCTACCAGAAGGCTAGCCAAGATGGCTCAGATGTATAGCACTTGGCTGCTCCTGGCTAGCAAACCCTTGCAAAGCTGGCAGGTTAGATGCAGCAAAACAAGCTTCAGCAGAAACTTCTACCGTGGGTAGGTCTACCCAAACCCCACATAAGATAAAGCTTTGAAAGGAAGGGGGACTGGAAAGGACAATCAACAGCAAAGTATACCCTATAAGGTACCTGGGCAGGTTGAAACCAAGCTATGAGATGCTAAGGCTACTCCAAGAAAGGCTAAGCTGGGATAAAAATTTAGCAAACAGCAACCAGCCTCAACTCAGTTCAGGATAAAGTTCCAAGGCTCCAGAGGATTAAGGCTAGCCAGAGAGTTGGGGTGCAACACTGCTCAGAAAAGTCTTCAGAAATAGCCCCTTGGGCTCAACAGGGTCCTGAGGGCTAACTTGAGACCAGAAAGTAGAGGGCAGGCGGGGAAAGAAGGCTTCTGCAGGACATGATTCTGAACATTGAGAGAACGGGTGATCCAATCTTCATCCCACCAGCAAAGTTCTTTACATTGGCTTCAGTAAAGAATACTCAGGGAAAAGAGAGGCAGAGGCCTGGGGAGTAAACTCCCAACCACTAGCGGCTATCAAGTTACAGATAAAAATCACAGAATAGTGCTCAACCAACCAGGGATGGCCCTAGAAGCTCGAGTTAAGGGATACAGTAGCCTTTATCAACAATCTGCTAATACTTTTAAGAGGGGAGTCTGCTCTTGAGAGCTGACAACGTCATTGTTCCATTTAATACTCCGAACCTAACTGAGCCTTGCACGTCCAGGGCTTATCAACCTTGATCACATCAGCTCATGATTAATCACTCCATTTGATCTGAGTCTAGTTATCAATGAACTCCTTGACGATAAAGTAATGAACCCTCTTACTAGTGGTGATGAAATAGTGCACAATTTGGACGCTTTGGCAGTCCAACTCAGCCAATCGAAGCTGATTGGCTGTGGTTCCAGATTGCAAAGCGGAGCGATAGCTTGCTTTTTTATCAGAAGCTTTGTTCAGATCTCTCCCCTCTTTCGACCACTTTGCCAGGTTCCCTGAAGGGTGACTTATCTGTTTGAATCAAGGTGGGCATGAATTATTCAGCACTCAATCAATCAAAAAATGCTGATGATGCCTGTCCCAGGCTGAGTAAAATGGGCTATTTAGATGGGAGTTTCTGGTCAGAGTTTTAGGGTATCGACTATTCAAAGGGTCCCACTTGTTGATGAGGGCACAGCTAAAGTCTGGGTTGAATATAAAAATTCCAGGAGTTAAGATATATGGACGATCAAACTGGCCCCTGCCTAGATTGAACAACATGTCCTGGGACCAAATAGATCTGGTGCTGGCTGTACTATTGATAGTGAATATCAGGTGGGCTGTCTACCTGTGTAACTTATAGGTACGGCAATTCCAATGATTGGTGAACCCCAGAACCAATGTGTCATCAGATTCACCGCCACCTGAAAAGTATCTGAAAGAATCCGTCAAGGATTCTAATGCACGCCAGCTGGCCAAAGATAACAGTCTAGGGAACATTGTATTGGGAGCAGATAAGATTAAATTGGTGTAGTCATCAATCAATTCTCACTTATAGAAGCCCACCTCTGGCCCGCTATTTCTGAGGTGTGGCCAAGGATACATCTGTCTCCACCTGTCAAGGAGAATAGCTTTTTATAGCTGGATGGGATAGGCTTTACCAATGATTTGGGATAACTGACCTTAGTATGCTGTGCCACACTGTAGCTATTTTGAAGACTGCCTTGGGCTGGGCCATTGGCTGTGTACCCTGATGCGTTTGTGCCCCTTGCTTGGTAAAATATGCTGGCTTTTGAAGCGGTGTTGATAGATGGGTTGACAAGCCAGCCATTAATAACGGCTGGGTTTAATGATTCTTCCTCTCTTTGGACTTACTGGTGAGTGTTGCCCTTCCTCTGTATCCCACTCCAAGTATATCGGAAGCTAGAGAAAAAGATAGTACGGTTGGCATACATCCCAGCCCCCTATATTTAAGTATAATTGGAAACCAAATTGTTTCAAGGTGTACAGAGGGATTTTCTAAAGTCTTCACTGCTACTTCCCAGTAAGATCTCTTGTATCTGTGGACCCTGTGGTATGTTGTTTATGCCAAAGGGGTTTCCTGGCGATGCTTGATTAAAGAGTGTTTAGGGGTTCACCCTAGTGGATGGTATTTTACCTCTAGCTTAGCATGTCGCACCAAATTTAACGGGGTTGGTTTAATTTCGGGCCATGGATCATTAGTTTTGTTGGGTTTAACCCGGGTTGGCAGGATGAAGCGGATCAGCACCAGACGGTGTTTTCGTGTTCAATCAAGGTGTCTGACAAGCCAGTAAATGGGTAACGGCTAGGAGTTGGATTTTGAGATGTAGTGGTATATACCTTGGAGAACCCGCTCAGCAACTCATGCATCTATATTCCAGCTCCTGGTCATCATGCAGAGATCCATTTCTGGCAGCTTGGCCCCTTTTGAAAGGAACCCCCTAATTTGTAACTTGGGACCCCTGCTTGAGTAATGATGCCGTAGAACATCCAAGATATTCTTACGGTTTAGTGAGATTTTGGTGAACCCCTGCTTGAGTAATGATGCTGTAACAACATGTTGGATATTCTTACGGTTCAATCACATTTCGATAAACCATATATGACGGGTGGTTTATCAAATATTTCAAGTTGATTAGCTTTTGTTTATACACTGAAGCAATTCCAGCTTTCATGCTAAAGTATCGCTGGCATGATATACCCCAGGCCAGCCTGTTTGATTGGTTACTGTATGCCCGAGCAGTTGATTGGGTGTTGGTGGCCAATTCAATCAAGGTTATAATTTTTTAAATGATTTAGATTTGTAAATAAGGTCACTGATGTAAAGGTTGGGTTGATATCCATCTTGTCTGGTTTAAAGGGCAATTTAGCTTGGATCGCTTGTTAATTTGGTTCTACGGTGGATGGCTGTTAACCAGATTTGGCGTGGTGGGCGGAGGGGGCTAGGGATGGTTCTAGAGGTTTGGTATGGGTATTATAGGGATTTGATGGTGGATATATTGCTTTGATGATTGGTTGGGATATCTTTAAGGGGTGGGCTCCACCACGGATGGATGGTGTTTGTAAACCTCCTAGTGGAGAAAGGCAATTCTACGGTGGACAAATGAGTGTCTGGAACATGCCCGGTACCTGGCGGGTGGATGACGATGTTTGATGGAGAGTCGCCGCTACCCCTGGGCTAAAGGGGAATTTGCCCTGTGAGGAAGGTTAGCCAATCAGATGTTGGGGGTTAGTCAATCAGATGTTGGGGGGTTAGTCAGTCAGATGTTGGAGGGTTAGCCAATCAGATGTTGGGGGGTTAGCCAATCAGATGTTGGGGGGTTAGTCAATCAGATGTTGATGGGGGAGGGTTAGCAAATCAGAATGTGAATTAGATTTTAATAGAGGAGGGGGTTTTAATGGTCAACAGGGGCAGTTGTTACACAAGTCTTGTTGAGAGGAGATTGTTTGGCGGTGGATGCGCATGTGCTGGGCAAGGTTATCGGAGCGGGAGAAGGACTTGTTGCACTTTGGGTGGAGGCAGTGGTAGGGACGCTCGTTGGTGTGGATGGAGCGGTGGTGGCGTTTGAGGTGTTCTAGGCGCTTGAACATGCGGCCGCAGCCGGGGTAGTTGCAGAGGTGGGGGCGGTCGGAGAAGGAATGGTGCATGCGGGAGTCGTGCTTGAGGCCGACGGTGGAGAAGGGGTACATTTGGGGGATGTAGTAGCTGCGGTTGCGCGAGTCGAATTGGGAGTCCATGTAGTATTGGTTGGGGGAGGAGGCCCAGCCGTAGGGGTTGGCGAACTGTTCCATGGGTTGTCCGCTCCATGAGTTTGCGCGCACATTGGGCGAAACGAACATGGGGGTTTGGGGGTAGGCCTGTGAGTAGATTGGGTACTGCTGGGTCAATGACGGCGATGATGCCAGGTTGGATGGGAGCAGCATAGGTGGAAGTGCCGAGGAACTCATTGCTTTCCCTTGCTTTGCTTGGCGTGCTTTATAATCCACACCCGTGCAATGGGCTTCGGTGCAATCCTCCTGCTGGGTGGATTAAGGGGTTGACCAGTAAGGAATTTTGCTATGTTTTGCATCCTTTTAAGGGGTCATCTCCGCCACAATTCCCTACTTTTTCAACCAACCCGTCCCGTAAACCTACCATCCAATATTTCCTTTTCCGACCAGCCAATCATCTTCCATCCCACCAGCCAATCATCTACCCCCATAAATCCGACTAATTGCTTTCATGCAAACCCTCCCTAAATTAAAAATAATTCCTGCTACTCTCATTCAAATCCCATATAAATCAATACCCCACTTAATATTCTCTCTTATTAAAACACAAAACCCCCATAAATCCCACCAATTGCTAAACTTACCAGAGCAAAAACCACTGCCAAGCTATGCAAACTTCCTAGCCCGTGCTGCCATACTGTTTAAAATTTAAACATTTTATTTCAACTCCATACATTATCATTCAACTTCAACGTTACTCGTTGTTCTTCTAATACCACGTCCCTTGACAATTCTCCAGTGCTTTCCCTGATATTCCAAACTTACCATTCACCCTACCCAGAAAAGCAAAAACCTTCGGGAAATGGTTTACTTGGTTCAATGTAACCCAGATCATAAATGACCCCTGGCCACCTGCTGGAAACCTTATAACCCGAGCCATAGCTTCGAACCCAATATCGAATTTGCTTGGCGGTAATCGTTTGCCAATCTGTTCCAAATACCCCCTTTAAGTTTCTTACCCCTTATCGTAAAATATGCAGCCAAACTATCTTCCCAATACCCTAACTGAGATGCTCACAAGGACAGGGATGAATAAAGGGCTTGATCCTTGAGAAGTTTCTACCAGTGATACGCTGGCATTTACTATTGGCATGTTTGGGGCTGCAGGAGTCATCATATTACACCTTGACTGAGCCTAGAGAACCAACTCAAAGCCCTATAACGGTAGGGGAACCTTCCTGTTAGTAAAGCAAGCAACAAGGAATAAAAATCATAAACAGTCTGATAAAGTGAAGTTATACCAACCCAAGAAAAGTGCAAACGTCAGAGATAAATGGGGCCCTTATCGGAAGAGAGGAAAGGTATTCAAAAGGGTGACAGTCCAGGTAAATAGCTAAAGTCAATCCCGAGATGCAGGCAGAAGCACTTACCATCCCCATCATGCCAGCATAACATACCCACACGAGAGCCAACTTAAATATTACCCAATAGATCAAGCTCAACTGACCCATCAATCTTATCCCACTTTAAGGTTCAAACATCCTCCATACCAACAATCCCAAAACCCATTCCATCTCCAACCTTTACCTTCTCACATGAAACCTTGGAATGGAACCAAGTCTAGCCTTCAACATCAGGACCAATCATCTATGCCACAGAGTATCTTGGCTTTCCCAACCTAAAACTGAACTATAATTACCACCATCCAGCACTGGTAGGGACAATTACCTGCCTATCTTTAAGAACCCTTCCCAAGGAAGGGTTGAAGCAAGAGCAGCATGCCTAACCCTGGCAAAGAACATGTATTGGCTAACCCTGATAGGGGCATCCCAGAAGCCTACACTATCTTCCAGGATCAACTGATGGTACTCAGCATCCACAGCAGACTCAACTGTGGCATCATGATATTAGGTCCACCCTCTTCAGCTGGACCTCTCCCAACCCCTGCTAAACTTACAGTTGACCCCCTTCACCTCGGTGGGAAAAGGGCAACTGTGGTGATATTGACTATCAGATATGTAGATCCATCAGTTTGTCTTGATTAGGCAACTTAAGCCACTCTTTATCAGCATTAAGGGGGTGTGAAACCAAAAATTGCAACTAAACCCACCCAAAGCCAACCTCGTATAACAGTTCCGCCCGCTCAAAGGTAGATTTCCCAGGTGATTCATGGGTAGGTTCACCAACCCAGATCAAACCCACCAGCAACCAGCTGCCTAAAAGTGTAACCAGCCAAGCCAACCCTTCTTAAACTAACCTCTAGCTTTATCAATAATAGCATCTTCACACTTATATAAACTTTATTGTTCACCGTTATATATTCATTATCAGTGTCTGCAGCAGTAAATTAAGCTTTCAAGCATCACTGTAATGGATTTAGTGGTAAACGCATCCATCAAGTACCCCATTGCTTTACATCAGGTCTATTCTGGATCGCTAGATCAATCAGTGCTCCATAAACCAAGCTGAATCCATTGATAGATTTCATATAGAATTTATAGAGAACAGAAATTTGACTCCCCCTGTTCAACACTATTGCTTGCCACATATGCGGTTTGGCATTTAACATATCATAGTCTTGAGTTTAGGTTTGAGTTAATAAGTGTCCCACTATATGTGCTGGTCAACACCCACCTCATTATCACCTTATTGGGTGACAAGTGAAGAGGTCTTCTTAACCTTTTAACACTCACTATAGTAAATAAATCACTCCCAGATTCTCACTGTATAAGGCTATCACCAATAAATATCTTCCCGCTAATTTACCTTTTAACTTATGCTATAATTTTTTTGGCCGGCTCTGAGAAAGTTGACAGTGCAAATCTGCCTTATTTTCACTCAACGATGAGGATTTGGGCCTTTCCAGCGTGTGAATAGGGCTGAAATCAACCCCTGGTAAACTTTTGGGATGTTAACCCTAATAGAAACGGTCCCATCGAATACCTCGTCTTTGCAGATAAGTTTAATCAACCCCCTACTACTCCTGATATATCTTATCCGGTTCATTTTGCTTTTACGTGTTGTTTACTTTTGGTTTAGCCCCAACCTGCTATGCTGGACCTGACATCTTTGAGGCTTCATCAGATATCATATATTTCCTATGCTATTGCCCTTTTTGTCTATACTTTATGCTTATATTTTGCTTTCATTTACTTTGTCGTGATCCTTCCTTGGTAAACAAGGCTTTCTTTGTATACTTTCTACCTATTTTTGTTTTGCTTTACCTCCTTGTGATTTTACAGCTTTCATGATGTTTATTTACAGTACTCAACATTTTTGGCCGGGATCATCCAAATCCAACCAGCAGCCTACGCGCCAAGCCTCCAAGGGCTCAAAGGTCCCTGCTACAACCACCAAGAGTACCAAGAAGCCTGTCAAGGCCAAGACTCTCACTCCTTCTCCTTCTCCTCCAACTCCCTCTCCCCTCACCCTCATCTTCCTCTCATCACTCATCACCCAATGAATCTGATGATCTCACTGATCATTTCTTTTATCAGCCTGAGGCCAACTCAGAGCCCAGAAAGCAGTGCCGCGCCAAGAAAGGCAAAGCTGCCAAGGACCTACCTCATCTCCTTCCAAGAAGAAAGAGGCCTCAAAGCAGGCCTCAAGGAACCCCCCCCCTCTCTCCCCAATGGCTCTTCTCCCCTTACTTTCTCTTACCGCCAGGAGGAGCTGAAGAGCTACTTCAAGAAGTTTAAAGACACCAGTCATGTAACTTGGGATCCACTAGCCATCCATAACATCTGCAATGTGGGTGAAAGGTTCAAAGCGCCCAAGCGCTTCCCCATTAATTCCCTGGCATGTCTGTGAGGGGCGGCCCTGGGTAGGTTGTAGGTAATCACATCTTTGATTTTAATCATCTAAAGCGCTCTCCAAGAGCAAGCGCTTTGCTTGTGAGGATAAGACTTGCGGGGCATGGCTAAACACCAAGGGCTTGGAGCAAGTAACTGCTGAGAAGGGGGAGCACTCTTGTGAGCCCTCTAATCATTTAATCACAATGATGCTTAAATGATCCTTTGTGCAAGTAATACCCACCTCCACCAACATCTGTGCTTCTGATTTAGTAGTCAAGGCCTTGCAGCACTCAAAGCCCAACCATATCAAGTTGGCGTCAACTTAAGAGCAGTTGGTTAAGTTCATCAGCAACAAACACATTGCTGCCTATCCCCCCACCCAAGGCCTGGTATGTCCTCTTGGAGCTCACGCTCACCCATGAGCTCAAGAAGCTTTTAAATGGGGAGTGCTTCCTCCTGCATGACAATGGGCCAGGCTTCAAGGACCAAATAATCTGCTACCCAACTCAGCAGAGCCGGATAAAGTTGAAAAGGGCGTCAACCAAGCTAGTTGGCGGTACCTTTGCCACTTTCCCCAGATGTTCTACCTGCTCTGGATGATCCATGCCCAGATAGACATCTAGGTAATCCCACTGGTGTACCTCCTTCTTCCTGAAGCCATCTCCACCCCCGCTTTCTCTATCCTCCTCCAAGAGTTTTCCCTCCTTCCTCCTGATGATAATGCCAAGAAGACCCCTCCCTACATTTTCACCAACCCTCCTGACACTGATAAAGACCAGGCCACCCTGAACTCAGAGGAAAAGGCAAGGCTAAGAGCTCTTGGGCCTCACATGTGCATTAACGGCTGTGAGCCTGCTCAGTTCAATGCATTTGAGCAGCAGTTTATTGGGGAGGTGCAGGGATGCCACTTCCACTTCCGCCAAGTAGTTGCTCAAAATGTGCAGGCCATGCCAAGCTTAGTGGGTTGAGGGGAGGGATACTTTGGACACCAGCAAATCTGTGCCGGCACAGTTTAGTGCCTTGGCTCTTTTAAAGCCGGAGCACGCTGCCCAGGGGTCTGAGGTTCTCTCAAAGAATCTCTACGTAGCCAAGCATCCAGAGTTCACACCTTTCATGGAGCACTTTGAGCCCCAGTGGATTGGAAAGGTTGTCACTCAGAGGCAAGCCAAGGCCAAGGCCTCATGGAACCTGTACCCAGCTACCATTAATGGTGAGCTGAAGACAGCTTCAGCAATTGAGGTGTATAATAAGCATCTTGACGCCAACTTTGGGCTTCACCCAAAGCTTAACAAGTTCTTTTCCCTCCTTCAACATGAGCAGAAGAAGACCATCTTCAAGCTCCAAGATCTGGCCAACAATGTCCCCCAACCAAGCCTTTGTTAAGTCAACCTACTTCACAAAGGCTATCCAGGATATATCCAAGAGCAAGTACAAGGCCTCTTATATCAATAAGCAGCTTGATCTTATTACCACTGCCCTCCTGGAAGGGGCCAAGATAAAGAAGGGTGAAAGGGGGAGGGATAAACCTGCTTACTTCTATGTTCTTTCTTTTAACTTTCCAGCTCTTTAGCTTTAACCTTTACCTTTAAGTTCTGATCAGTTAATTTTTAGCCTTGATTTCTCCATCCTTTGATTTGATTTGATTAGACGCTGCTGATGCTTTATGTAGACATGGTAAGTTTGAGATGAATGCTTATGAAGAAAGCAGATGGTCTATATAGACATGGTAAGTTTGAGATGAATGCTTATAGAGAAAGTAGATGGGGTGTCCTGATCCTGGTTAACTTTCTAATAGAACATGGGATACTTACAACTGTGCGTACTGGAAGTATTTCAGATAGATATTATTTCTTATCCTTTACCCAGCTTATACTTTTGTGGCTATCTTTATTTTTTATCATGCTGGGATTCTAATTTTTATGGGAATAAAAAATGTTTTAGCCAAGAGCGTCTTTGCATAGTGAAATGAGAAATAATTGCTTATTCCTCCTTATTATTGTTAGTCAAGGTATGTTTTCATTGCATATTCCTGGTCTCTGGAATCCTTTTAGTTATTATAGTTGCTTAGATTGATTTTAATATTAAAAGCTCTCAGTACAATAAGTACCGTCAATTAAAAAAGTGTCAACTTTCAGTAGTCAAAAAGACAAAAGGCTGAATTCTCACTCTACCTTAACAGAGAACTACCAGGGAGTCAATTTAATTACAGTTGCCATCTATGATACAGCTATTATTTCAGTCACATATGGGATGTCTGCTCTTTCAGAAAGATTCTCTGGTTCAATTGTTTCACTTTATTGTCATACTAAGCTACCGCAAGTTATTTGGTCAGGGAGCCAGGTCAACATAACCCTAGCCATAGAAATATCCCATTCAAAAACACGCCCTGAACTTCTGCCAATCAAGCTCAGATGAATATTATATTGACATATTGAAATAGTTATACAGGGATTTTCAAGCCTGTTGAGATCAACAAAGAATCTCGGTCTAAAAACAAAATCAAACATAAGGGAGCTGATATCAAATCCCAATTGATCCGTATCCACTCTGATTTTGGTTTTAGACTGAGATCTTTTTGTTGATCTCAACAGGTTTGAAAATCACTGTATTTGTAATCTTCATTAAATTTGGATACACTCCTAGTTCTGTATGTCAACCCTAATAAATATAGGTTATACTTAAATTTTTCTATTCAATCAATGCCCCTTTGCTTTGTTAATTTATATCATACCTGATAGTTAATTGACAGTATTATAAATAGTGTGTTTCTATAAATTCTCATTTAAAAAAATAAAATATAAATGAAATAAAAACATTAAAAAATGAGACACCCATGTATTAATTGGTTGGTTGCATTGTGAGACAGGAAGGGACAAACAAATAAGGATATGATTAAAACTTAGCCATAGTCTCTGATGAAGTAGAATGTACTCCAACCTGCAGCAGATCAAACAAGGCCTCAGCTTAGTTGATATGCCCTGATTGAAAACTTGCTTGAGCCACCCAAAGACCTCCTCAATTGGGTTCAGGAATAAGGAGAAAGAAATAAGAGGCGCATAGGCCCTGTAGCCAATTGCTGCTGGACAGTTTCCATGCCTGTCTCAATCATTGGAAATTCATTGAGGACATCTACCACTATATGGTGCCCAAAATTATCCAACACAATGGTTTTTGTGAACCCTGATCTATTGAACCTGAGGTGCTCCTAAACCAATTGTATAAACCCAATGAAGGTCCCACTATTGTGGGGACCTTGATAATTTGATATAATTCAGTTCCAAGAGGGCAAGAAGGTTACCATTGTCAGGATTGACAATTCTTCCTCCCTAGAAACCTGGGCCCGGGAGCAGGGATTGAACCCTGAACCTGGATTCCTTTGGGCCGCCGGGCCTGTGGACTGCAGGACCGCCCGCCCGCTTTTTCTGGGATTAAGCCCCCACAAGCTGATACCAAGCGTATTGACCCATGAGGTAAAAAATACAAACCAAAGAAATCATTGCACCAAATGGAGAATTAATCACCGCGCCTAATGGAGGTACTGATTTGGCAACTATTAGCATAAACTCAAAGTCTACACCAGCAACCAATCAAGAGCCAACCCAGGAAAGAGGCACAAGCCTGTGACCTGGTCCCATGACCTTGACACTAAAGCAAGATAATCAGGCAGCCAAATCAAGATTCCTGACCAATGAAAGAACTTCCAGGCCAAGTGCCATTTTGCCGCCTTTTGACCCAAGCACCCAATTCCCCCAGCCCTGGCCTTCCCAATGCCCTAATGAACCCCCCCATGGAAAGTGTTAAGTTTAGAGGGGGGTACTATATAGACCCAAGGACCCTGCGCTCCAAACTTATTGCCAGTTTTTGAATAAAGATTATATTAATTTGGCTCATACAGCTATTGCCTTATTTTGTATTTGCTGTCTACCAATTCAGTTTGAGATCTCCTGGCCTGCCTGCCCCATCACCCCCTGTTTTCCATCCTCCTGGTGTATCCTTTGGACCTGTCCACTTTACCAACTACCCTCTGAAGTCTGAATACAAAGAATACACCCCGGAAAAGATACTTGAACTCAATCCCCTGGCCCGCATACAATCAGCTGTTAGATACAACCGACAAGGCCCGTGGATATTTTCAACACCCAAGTTGTTCAGAGGAAAATTCAATTATCTCCCTGCTTACAACCTGTCCATGGAGCCGCCTGTGACACCAAACCCCATGCCTGCTTCTGCACCCAACCTCCCAACCAACCATACTGGCAAGCTGTTTGGGATTGTGTACATCACCCTCACAGGGGTGATTGACACTATAATCCCGGCCGCCAGCCCATGGTCTTGGGTGAGGAAGTCTGCCTCATGCCTTTTAAAGTTAGCTCCCCTCTTGTGGTGGGCATTGCCCACAAAAAACCTGGCCTGAGTTACCCCTGAAAACAACGGGCTGGCTGCCCAAGACTGGATCCCTGACAACCATGGAGTAGGACACAGCACAAACAGTTGCACACCAGAATACTCTGTCTTTTAAGCTTTTGGGGAAATACTCCTAGCTGTTTTGTATAGATAAAGCAAACACTGATTTATCAATATAGTATAATTTTACTGTGCCCTTGTCCTTTAGCACAGTGTACATCTTGGTGTATTTATGACGGGTCTTGATGTTCATTGGGCTATTCCTATTGTATGGAGATACCTGAGTTTTTCCCATGAGAATCTCAATCCTCTAATCACATGATAGTAAAATGAAATTGATGCCTCAATTACAAAAATAGATTTGACCATGGCTTGTATAAAAGCCAGTTCAAGGTTACAGTTTTGGGTAATCCACTGTATTATTGCCCAGATGTGCTCCTTTTTCAGGATAGCTGACCTGCACCTGGGTTTCTTCATAAGGAGAATTATACTGGCTTTCAGGTAATTGCTATACAGCCTATGTACTGATTTTTTCAACACACCAACTTTTGCCACATGCTTCCTGTAGTCATGAGTGAATATGATAAGCTTGATGAGCATTCCACACTTGTAGTCTGAATCACCTCATTTCTGTGCTTTTTAGAGGTAGGCACACCTCATCAGATTATTCCAAGACACACAGCATAGGTACCTAGCTGTAAAGTTCAGTGATCTTTTTGAGCACCTGCTGCCCTTTCAAAGTTTGATAGTATTGTGGCTTGACATTGTTTTCTTGTCCTTTAATATCACTGTAGAGGATCCAGGAAATTTGTGTTTTATTTTTTTATTCTGAATTGACTCTTTTTGATATGACAGGAATTTCTTTATGTGGGCTTATTCTCCAGGTAAGCAATCCTGGCGCTCAACTCTCCACCATCTGGTGATCACTTTCACGCTTTTTACTTCTCATACTCTTAGCTGCAGACCATCTCTTTCATTTCATAGTAGCCTTCTTCCAGTGAAAAGACAAAAGCAAATACTTGAAATTATTGAGGGAAAAGCAACAATTATCACATAGTATAAGCATCTTTATTTTTTACTAGGCAGCTTTCCTGTCCAGGGGCATATAAAGTTAAATTTAATAAATCAATTCAATATATTTTATTGTACTTTTAAGCTTGCTTACCTATCATATTTTATATTTTTCTGTTTAAAATGATTTTTTAAAAGTGATCTCAATTGTAATTTATTTATAATCAAATTTTCATATCCCAAGTATGAACAAAGAATAAAACATAAGCCTAAATAAGTGGATTATTACAATTAAGTTTAGTAAAGCTAATTTTTTTAAAAATTTCTATTTTATTTGTTAAATCCCTACAAATTTTGAGCTTACATGTAGCTTTAAATTAAGCTATTGGGCATTTAGATTGGCTTAGTATTCACAGAGATATGCTGTTTTAAGGTTTACAGTAGTTTTAAAAGCTATGGCAACAACCAAAAATACCTCAGATTTAAACAAAATGATTTCAGATTCAAGCAAAATCTAAGCTGCGCAAGGCTCAGGATTCAAATAATTTAAGTATTTTGGTTAACAAATAAACTTTCAAACAAAAAACAAATATTACTAGCCCATTATACAAAATTATAGCAAATATCAAGCGGCGTTGTTTAAACCACAAATAAATTGAACTAACACAGCAAGCAATATGGATGGATGGATGGATGATGTTCCAAAGTTATTATAATCCAATCAGGATTCATATAAGGCACCAGCAGATGGAATAAAATGAAACAAAATTTGAGCAATATAGAAATGAGATTCCACAAGCATGAAACAAAATGAAGTCAGACAAGATGTGTAGTATGAGCAGCCTAAAATAGAAGTATAACAGTATAACAGCCAATCAACAGCTATTCAATTTAAGAACAGAGGCATTTTATTCATTTCTATGGCTCCTGATTTATATAAAATGGGTTTGAGAACCTTCCAAATATGGACTTGTGATTACAATAAAAATAAATCATAAAATTTTAAACTTCTACTTTTAGTGATTTTATCCTAGGTTTTATTGTACCATGGTTTTAACAGCAATATCTTTGATGACACCAGCAACCAAGCCAGCAGCAGCCAAGCCAGCTTCAATGGAGGCAAGGCTCAGAACGTGGAGCCACCTGTTTACACTCAAGCCTTTGAGGCGGGTAACAAGGAAGCTGACCTGTACCTGACTCCTGTCCCCTATGGCTTTGACTTGTTCAGTAGCCACTTAGTGTCTAGCTCTGCCCCCACTTCTGTACCCACCCCTGCACAAGCTGCCCATCAACCAACCAATCAGGATGGTAACCTTGATTCAGAACAACTTCCTGCCATCAGCTGACCTTCCCCCCTCAGCCAATCAGGCTTCAGCTCCCGTGGCCCAACGCCCCAAGCGCCAAATCATCACCACCCAAATTCTTCAGGAAATTGTGGCACTCAAGCAGCGTGGCCTGACCTGGGATCAAATTACAGCCCAATTGCAATTTACCTGAGACACCATAATGCAGGAGTTCAACAACCTAATGAACAAGGGGAATCTGATTGGGACAGCCAAGAATCCAAAGAAGCAGGTCAACTCTCAGATCAAGGAAGCATATCCAATAATCTTTATTAACCGCTCAAGTTGCTCAGGAAGCTTTTTACTATGTTTTTGGCTTGGAAAAACTTAACTTTTTTAAGTCTGATGCAGGCCAACAACAAGTCCAATTGTGCCTATTGGATGGTTTGGTTTGTATGGGTGATGCTGCTGCAGGAGGGGTTGTTGGACACTTTGAAGTGTCTCGCAGCATCCCTACCTGCGGTAGTGTCAATAGAAGTGAAGAACATAGGATGCGGATGTAAATTAGTTCGGTTTGACTAAGAGATAAGACAGTCAAAAATGAATATAAAAACTTACTAATAATTATTGGAAAACAAGATGCCATCATCCTCTCTGGTTGGCTACTTTGAAGCTTAGATGATTGGATTAGATTTACTAAGCCAAGGTAAGCCTTCACTAAACACAATACCAACTTTCTCACTTTAAATTCTATAGATTCACTTCAAATTAAAGAGAAGCTTCAAAATATACATACAATACTAACTTTTTTAAGAATATATTATCAAGAACATTCAAGGTAAGCTTAGTTTTAAAAAATTTGAAGCTAAATTTGCTTTATAAAGGTAATATTTTTAAAAAAAAAACTAATCTGATTTAAGATTCAATTTGATTCTGCATTTCAGGTAAGCTTTTCCTTAAAAATACTAACCTTCTTCAAATCCTTTTAGATGAGCTTTATCCACAGCAGATCTTGGGGTGGGTAAGTTATTTATTCATCAAGTTTACTAACCTGTATTAAAAGATTAAGATTTCTGCCCTGAAGTTAAATATGAGAATGGTAAGCAAAGTTTTAATCACTAATATTTTTCAATCAAGCTGAATTTCAGGTAAGCCCTTTCTTAAAAATACTAACCTTAGTTTCCTTTTAGATAGACTTAGTCTACAGCAGATTGTGGGGTTGGTAAGTTTTTTTTCACTAAATTACCAGCTTAGATTTAAAAACCCAGACTTTTGCCCACAAGCAGATCTTGATTTAGGTAAGCCATTTTTTCTAAACTTACTAAACTTGATTAGGAACTCCCAGATTTTTATCATAAAGCCAATCTTGGGCCAGGTAAGCTTTTGATAACTTACTAACCTTTCTTTAAAAAAACCCCACAAACTTTCCCCCTGCAGCAGATCTTGGGGTTGGTTAGTCATTTTTCACTAATTTTTACTTATGTTGATTTCAACCCCCAGATTTCTGCCAAAAGCAGATCCTGGCTTGGGTAAGGTTTTTTTAGTTTAAATAGTTATTTTTACAAAAAAAATGTTTGTCTAATTCAGTTTTTTATCCAACTATCCTTTTAAACCCAAATTGTACTTACTACTTTTTTTAGTAATATGGCCTGGAATAATTGCTTAAAATTACCTATTAAAATCTAATTATTTCTTTTGTTTTTTGAACTTACTAGTTTTTAAAAGAAACACTTGGTGGATACTTTGCAAAGCTTTATTGCCAAAAACTACAGATTATCACTCAAGAACTTTTAAATTGTTATAGCAAGACTTATGCTTAGCTTATTTTATACTGTAGATTTGAAAAATCTTTTTGGCATTTGTTTTAAGTTTTTAGATCTTACTAGCATAGTTTCAAAAAAATACTTGGCAACTTTAAAAGATCTAAAACAACTATATTGCTTAAAAAAAGAGTATTTTATTATAGGTGTTTTTTATTAATTGTATTTTCCTTATTATTTTTAAAGATCTCTGTATTAAAGCTATTTTGTTGTTTACCTACCAAAAAAATACAACCCCTAAAGAATTAAAATATCCTTACATTTTTTAAAAAAAATGGGATGCCTTTTATTTCTGAGCTTTTTGCTATAGATTAAAAGAATAAATATGCTAAAGAAATTAAACCCAGCCAAATGAAGAAAAATGTTTTAAAAATATCCACAACTATCTCAGATACTGCTAAAAAAGTAAAAAGTATAAGCTTATAAGTGGAATCTAATGGCATAAAAAATACTTATTTTAGAGCTACAATAAAAAAGATGAACATGTCAGAACAAAACAAACTAAACAAAACATTCATATTTCAGTTAAAAAAACTTTATCATATGATAATGCTTATATACTACATCAGCTAAGCCAGAGAAAGATATATATTTATATTAATTGCTTAAAATTTAAAATAAAGGTATTGATTTGCCCTTTAGAATTCAAAAACTGATATTGAAAATAAAAAATTATTTCAAAATTATTGTAGTTTCAAAAAAATGTAAGAATTATTCAATCTTTCATTTCTTAAATGCCAAAAGTATAATCCATAATAAAAAATAAATTGCTAAATAAGACATTGCTGATAGTTTAATAGAGATAGTTGTATAGCATCTCCTTATACTTCTCTGATGTAAGTTGCACAATCAAAACAACTATAATTTTTATAATAAAAAATTGTATTTTTGAAAAATGCTAAATCATCTTAGAAAACAAGGATTATGAACAAAATTAGAATTTATGCTGAAACTATAAAAAAGTTTTTCTGCTAGACTAACAGAAAGATACCAGTGAGCAGCTGTAAAAGAGAAAGCTAACCATAACACAAATTTTCTCTTTTGGTACCCTGCTCACCACTCATAGCTTTATACTCACTGATTTCTGCTAAGCTTTTAACCCTGGCTGAAAACATTATAAATAATATATAATTATCTCTAATTCAAACAAAGCTAATTATCAGCTCTGAGACTAGAAACACATCATTGGGCTTCTGTAAAAGAGTAAAGCTAAGTATAGCAGAGCTGTGCTCTTTTGGCAGCCTACCAATAATAAAGGCTTTTTACAGTTATAGACTAGAAACACATACCAGCAGCTCCCGTAAAAGAGTGAAGCTGAGCGTAGCACAGCTTTGCTCTTTTGGCAGCCTGCCTGCACATCTTTCCTTTTACCAGGTATAGGCTAGAAATGCATACCAGCAACCATCATTAAACGCTTTTTACCAGATATAGCTGGAAACACATATCAGCAGGCTGCCGTAAAAGAGTGGGCTGAGCGTACCACAGTTTTTCTTTTTTGACAGCCTGCCTGACACACCTTTCCTTTTACCAACTAGAGTTTAACAAAATATTTTTAAAAGGCCACTGATTTAAATAAACAAAAAAATGTGACTCAACTAGGATACCTGGACGCATACCTAGGTGGGATGCCGTAAAAGGGCAAAGCGGGCAAAGCTCAGCTTTGTTCTTTTGGCATCCTACCCGCCAGGCCACAATTATGCTCAACCTCCTGCAGCGGGACCCCAAGCTTCCCCTGACCAAGGTCTGGAAGCAACTTGCACACCATGGCATTTGAGTTGCTGAGTGCATGGTGCAGCTCTGGATACATGGAAAGGTGGCTTCAGTCCGGGTACTGAAAAATGTTGCTGGCAACCAATGAGATGTTAGTGAGGATTCCCCATATATCCCACCATTGAATCCACCCTGGTCAGATGCTTGACAAGTTTGTCCAATGACATCATCTTTATCTCCTATTACAATCTATCCATAGCTTTTGAAAATTTTGGCAGCAAGGAAAAGCTGCCACCAAGAATAGAAGGAAGAAGGTCAAGAAGAGGACTTTCATTGGTGCATTTCTGGCTTTTTTGGCCTAGGGGTTTGTCTATTATTAGACAAACCCAGATGTCTGAAATTGTGCCATTAATGCTATTTTGATATGACCTTTGAATAATGATATGTGCAAATATTTGGTTGGTTCTGCTTTTAACTTTGGATATTCCTTGCCTCCCATAAATGAGTTGGCATCAATATCCACCCATTCCAGATTGCCATACCAGCCTGTGACTGATCTTGGTATGACTTCAACCCAACGTGACCCCCTCTGCCACTCTGTCTACCTAATGAGTGATCATTGACCCTTGTCTACTATTTAAGTAGAATTACTTCTCCTAATAATGACAAGTTTATCCACATTTGTGCTGGCTTTAATATTCTTCAAGCTTTTCCCTTTCCTTTTTGTCAAAAAAATTATTCATCTTGTATTCTAGGAAATTAAGGTACATGTCCTTAATTTTGCCTTGAAGGATAACCCAAGGCTAGCTTTGAACCTCAAATCTTTTGTTATAAAGATTTCCTGTCATGTCCTCCTGGATGTTGTCCCCAGGAGCCAAACACAACAAAATGGTACTCACTACAGGGGCTGCAAGCCCCTTGATTACTCTGTTCCCCTGCGCCTTCTCTGGTCCTTCTCCTTTTGTCTCTAAAGTACCTGAGCAACCCAAAGTCTCTAGTCCTCTGCTTGAGGAAGATATCACTGATTCCCCCTCTACTCCAATGGTAATGGTGTTATCCCCTGGGCCTGTGTGGGCCCCCTATCAGCTTTCTCTCACAATTATGAACAAGCTTGCAACGCCGTGCACTCCCTCCTTCATACAGGCACTGTGGCAATGCATACCATTCCTGGCCTCTGACCTGGCTATGCCTCCAAAGATCTTTACTCCTTACTTCTGGACTTTGGTCTCCCCCCTGCTCTAATAGAGTCCATGGAAACTATTGGTGTACTGGACAATCAATTCTTCCAGCCTGCTTTGGATTATCACCAGTTGGTTTTAAGATCTCAGAATTAACTCCTGACTGCTATGGCTACTGCTTACTCTAATAACCATACGCAGAACATGGCCTATCAGGAGTGAACACATAGCCTCTTTGCCTGCGTTTCCAACAACCAATGTGACTTGTTGGCATCCCATAAATACTTAACCTTAATGTTGAACTCACTTTGCTCCTTGCTCCCTGGGTACAACAAAGATTGACCATGCTCTAGACAACCATTAAACTACGTGGCAAGGGCAGATAGAAGCAACTCTCCTGAAATATTGTCAAGATTTTGAGACCTTGGTTAACAAGCTCACCAATTTTGAGAACATGTCAATTCTTAAATTGAGTTGGTTGGAGACCACGTTGACAAGTGGGGTCAATATCTGCACCAACAATATGGTTTAGATAAGGCTACACTAGGCAACACTCTAAGTCAGGTTCAAAACTACGTGGATGACAGGGTGGTCTCAATCAAAGTGATTCCCCCTGCTCCTTCTGTTGAGGTCACATCTTCCTTCAAGGCCAAGGTATGGGAAGCCATAGCCAAGCTCAAGGCCACTATGCAATGTCAAGCTTCTGTTCAGATTCCTCCTCCAATCAAGCCTATGTCTGACCCTTGCATTGCTTCCTTGACAGACCAAGTAGCTATGCTGAGAGGCAAGATTGAGTATTTGAGACAATGCCTTTCTGATCCAGATAATTCATCCCCTGAATCAGGTGGTGAAGGAGAGGCAGAGGTTCTTGATACCCCCGTCCCTGCAGACCACAGGTGCTGCCCTGGTTTGGAAGGGCAACCTTGTGTCAACTGTTGTTGTGAATGCCGCCATTCACCATGTTTTGATTTTGCCTTTGATGGGTTATTTTGAGGACAAATCCTTCTATTTTGTTTTTGCCCTTCAAAATGAGGCTGGCTCTAAATTGGGAAATTCAATTGTTTGGTTTTCTGATTTTGTGTAACTCACTTGACCCACTCATGCTTGTGGCAAGTGATCCTACCATTCATGTACTGTTTTGTGGTAAAGCTATACAGTATATATTCCCACTCTTTATACCCAATAAAATTTAATTTCTATTCACATTTTTGTCTTTGTGTCTCCATGTACTTTGGCGCCTCTCTAGCCACGTCTAGTAGATATTATTCAATCAAGGCCACAAGGTAACTACATAGCCTTTTCTGTCATTCTAACCAAGACTTTGTACAAATCCAATCCTAAAGTTAGGATTTCCCCATTGTGACTCTGTGCTGCGCCTCAGACCACAACAACTGTGCTCTTGCTTTGAATCATTTGGCATTGGTAACAAATGTTGTTGCAGATAGTCAGGACGCTCTGGAACATGAAGTGCAGAACCTTACTTGCTTGACAGAAACAATTAATGATAAGTTGACCCCTTTGACATCCCAGACTACCACCTTAGCTACTTGTGTCAATGGGATTGCGGGCACTTTGGCAGTACAACAGATACAGGTTGATGAACTTGGAACTGTTGCCACTACTGCCAGGGATATCAGCGGACAAAACAGCTCTACTCTAGACACCTTGGAGGAGAGCCTTTGACTCCTATAAGCTAGACAACCAGCTGTAGGATCTGAGTTTGAGGGCAATCCCTTCATTAATGTTCTCAATCAGGGTGATAACAGTCAATCTACCTTGTCGTCCATTGATCCCAATTGTCAGGATACCAGGAGTACCGTGGAGCTCCAGAAGGTAAGGGAGGAGTCAAAGCAGGTACTGGTATAGCCCACCAGATGATGGGACCTAACTTTATCAGGTAGAAAAGGGCCTTCCCATCCACAGCCCAGGGCCCAGCTGCTGGCAAGGCAGAATCAATCAATCCTGTGATTGCCAGGTAAAGCACTCCCAGGAATCAACTACTCTGGTCAGTGGCATCAGAAGTGGGTGGGGTTGAGATGGTTGGTTTGGGTGTCAGGGGTGGTTCCATGGGGACCAGGTAGGCAGCAGAATTGTTTTATTTCCCTTTGAAGATCAAAGGGTAAATGACTATTGCTTTGCCATCACAGACAATTTGATAGGGTTCCTTGGGGGCGTTTGGGCGGGTTTACTACTGCAAGTCTTCCAAGGTCCAGGGTTTGTGATCAGGATTTGGGGGATACTCAGTGAAATGCACAGGGCCAAATGGAGCGTTGGTGGACAATAGTGTCAAAGGCTTTGGTTTTATCAACTGGAGTCTGGCTATCTATCCCTGCAGATTTATACTGAAGTTTTGGTGTTTGCAGATTGAAGAGTATCAAAAATAAGTATGGAAACAGATTGGTGGACCAAAGTTTCATAACAACTTTATTGGTAAGGATGACAATACAGAACTTTTTCAGGTTCTTCTTATTTATATACTTACCCACATGCAAGTGCCTCTGGGCATTCTTCTGGTGCTATCTGTGTGGAAAGGCTTGGCATATCAGGTTCTGTTGTTTGGTTGGCTGCTCTATAGTCATTTTTGGGGTCTTCAGGAACAGTTGTTTGGCTTGTTGGGGGCCCATCTTAGCCTGACTGGTCATTGGTTCAGGCAGGTTTTGCTATAGGTGTCATGGGGGGTTTCCCAATTTAATTGCCATTTTGGGACTGGCTTGACAGGCATTCCTGAGGCCAAGGAACTTGATTAAAAAGGGTTGCCAATTGGGAACCCTAAATTACTTAATTGAAGGTGGGCTTGAACTAGGTTTACTGGGCAGCTAAAATTAGCCTTCCCAGGCCCAGTCAACCCCACCAAGGTTTGGGCGTAGATTTTAGGGCCCAGAACAGCCCCTACAGCTGCCACCAGGGTAGGAATGGTTCCTGCACCTGAATTTTTGCTTTTCAAAGTGAATCCAGGTGCAGGCAAATCTCCCCTGCCCGCTTGCCCTGCCTGACGGCTAGGAGAGGGCTTGATTCCCACCTGGGGCTTTGAATTTGTTACTTTTGTAACACAAATTATAAATCCTCTTTAAAAAATTTTTGACCCTAAGACCTCTACCATTGCCGCCTTTCTGACAATCTACAAAACTGCAATGTGTAGGGCTACTGACAAGCTTAAGAAAGAACATATTTTTACCTGTCTGCATCCCACTTCTCAAGAAGTTGTTGTCCCCAAACTCTCTTTCATTGTCACTTGGAGGATATGAAGCGCCTCCTCATTGAGGAATTTGGAGGAGACCTCAGCTTGGAGGTCAAAAAATGCTTTCATGCATATTACTTTCAAACCCAAAGAAACTCTGGCTGAGTTTGCCAACTGCTTCTATATAAAAGGGAAAAAAAACTCATTACCAGTTGTCAGTTAACCCCCCAGGAAGCATACACAGTGTGCTCCAATGCGCTGAAGGTGAATCAGCTCTTTTGTCTACACTTTAAGGCTCACAAGGCATCTCTTACTTCCATGAAGAGTATCAAGACTCTCCTGTAAGACATGCACCTGACCCATGGAAGTACTATGGTTTGTAAGAATAAGGCTAGTAACGCTAGGACTACCTAATATATCACAACTCTTGGTTCAAGTGGACAGCCTAAGAGACAAGGGTGTCACAACTGTGGAAAAATTAGACACCACTCTTTTACCTGCACCAACCCTTGAGTATAGGGTTGTAATCCAAAGGAACAGGCGGAAAAAGAGAGGTCATCTTAGAGGCAGAGACGCTCTCTGTTGACCAATCTCCCCTGTCTCCACCTGATCCTCCCTCTAACAAGGAATCCCCCTTTTTCTGGACCAACTATCCTTCACCTATTTCACAATCTTTCAAGCAACTCTGAACCTGATGATTCTGACTACAATAAATTAGATAGTTATGGCTACTCATTTTTGGCTGTCCCAGAAACTGTGTCAGTCTCCTACAAACTTTTCTCAGGAAAAACCACAGCTACAACTTTCTCACCTTTGGATGAAGCCAAGGTCATGGTGGCTTGTCCTTAACTGGCTCAAGCTCATTGACCCCGGTTCTAGTAGACTCCTCAGAAGAAGAAGCTGAGCTAGCAGAAGCCCTCTTCCATAATTTAACCGTATCCCTCCCATTTCAGACTGTGTATAAGGAAATTCCTGCCTTAAGATGCATGCTAGCAAAATGGGAGAAAGGGCTGGAAGCTGCGCAAGGCCTTCTGGCTGTCTTACCCACCTTTAGGAAATATACTACCCGTGCAGAAGTGTTGATCCAAAAGGTTAAAATCAAGGCAATTCTAGACACAGGTTCCCCAGTCAACGTTGTATCCTCCAAATTAATGAAGAAACTTAAGCTGGCTCCTAATCGCAATTACACTTAATCATATGATACTGCTGGCATGGCTCAGACTTAGGCTATTGGTGCCTACTCTACCCTGTCAATGAGGTTCAGAAAACTTCTCATTGCTTCCCCTGCTATTGCTTTAGAGAACAAGAGCTATGATCTCCTGGTTGGTACTCAATTCCTCCAAGAGTAAAATAGAATTGTGAATCTTTGAGACAGGTACCTATCTCTCTTAGGATACAAAGTCCCCTTAATATTTGAGGAACCTCTGCGTCTTCATGGCAAACACCTTAAAATTTGTGTGCTTGAGTACCCCATGGGTATCTTCTTGCTCAAGTACAGAACTCACTTGTCCAATATGCATTCCCCCCTCCTTTCTGACCCGCAGAGGAAGATGTGCCTGTGATATATCCAGGTCTAATCATTCAAGCTTACTGTTATCTTGCCCTTGACTCTTATTACTGTTACCTTCCTGTGACAAAGCTTTGAGGAGGTTTGTCTCCAGGGAGGCAATTTTGTGAGATAACACTATATTGTCATCTCACCAACAAGCCAAAATTTTGACACTCTTTTCCTCCCTATTTCTTAACGCCTCAACTTCACAATTGGCTCTGTCTTTCACCTGTTGTAAAATTTCATTAAACCCTAACAGCAAGTTCCAGTAATCCCATGTATAAACTCAATTTCCTTGTGCCAGGGTTCCCTCTTTGGCAAAATTGTTGGAATATAGTTCTTTAAAAGCCGCTTTCACTTCTACCAAAGATTCTTCAGATGCTATCTTAGAGACCTCCAAACTTACCCAAGCCTCCTCAATCAAACTGGTAGGAACTTCCTTCCTAGCAGAAGCAGTTTCTACACAAAGCACTCCAAATTTTGCTCTTTCAAATGATAGCAAAAAAGACATGATAATTAAAAATTAGTTGAGGGGAAAGCGTCAAAATTGACAATATTGTTTATTAAAATTTGGCTGTTTTTATTTATATATCATTCAGGGCATATTTGGCTGAAAACCCCTCCAGTTCCTGAATCAACCTATGATTCATATCATGTGATTTATGACATTTGAGTCATACAAACTTATATCTTTACCTAAAAGATCACCAATAATTCTCAACCTATGAGAACCAACCTACAATGGGAAGAAGTCACCTGACTCTATTCATCCCAATGCACCAGTTCAGCATGGAGCTTCTCCAGCTCCTAGTGCCAAAACTCTGTGGAATATACCCATTCCAAAACTCGGCTATCAATGTTCCAACTGGGAACCAGCTGATCAATCCTGAATGCATAGACATCCTTGCCTTTATTTAGTTAACATTACACTTAATGGTGTTCTTGCATTTCAAACCCCGTTAAAGTGCTTTGAAACTCAAACAAGATATCACCACAGTGTTTTTTAAACCCAAATTTGGGGGTTTACCTATGGTTAACCTTAACCATACTTCTTGACACTGTCAAGGCAATTAGCCAATATAATTAAATCCTCACTAATTATATTTCAATGTATTTATTAATTAACCTTCCCAGTTGTTGTAACTTCAGCTATTAGGTGGTTGATAGCTACTAACACTTAACTCAAATACAACCTTATGTGTTACTAAAGATTAAGCTAAGATAAATCCTTCACCCTAATATGTATAATAAGTATAATTTTATGTAATTTTATTTTTATTTAATCAATCAAGGAGAGAGTTATATAGTAAGAGAGGGGATTAATGAGAGTCACTAGACACCAGGATCCTCTAGTTACAGCCCAATATTAAACTGATGATCAGATGATCATTAGTTAATATGAACTTGGAGTACAACCTAGTTTATCATTTGGACTAGTTATCATCCAAAGCAAGAGTACCATTGTCCTTTGGTTCACCTAGCTTAATGGATCAATGTGTGAGTATAGTGACAGCTAGTTTATAACCAATTACTTCATGACACTGGTCAATTAAATTGTTTTTGAGATGTTTAGTCTCCAAGATTGATTCAGCCAATCTTGTCTTCTGTTCTTTCATTGAATATAGATACTAAGTTTCCAGGAATTTTATCTGAAGAATTCCCACCAAACTTATCTACATAAAATAAACAGCAAAAACAGAGCAACTTTATATACTGGAGTATTTATTTGGCTAAATACTCAACAGTGACTGTTGTACAGTCACAGTGCCTCTGCTTGCTCCTGCAGCTGTCACTGTCTCCCAGGCTCCCAGGTGATCATCAACTCTCAGATATCTTATGAGCTACCTGAGAAATCATTTTTAGAGCTGTACTCTCCTGAATTTCTAAGTTGCAAAGAGCCTCAGTTGTGCCCTGGGATTCTGTATTAAACTCATAAGGAGCCTGTACAAGCTGCTACTAGCTAACCTGACTGCTTTGCCTATGCATGTATCTTGGGGCTAAGCTATAGGGCATGGTTGCATATTAGGAGCAGAACAGGTGGTGTCCCTCTAATCCCTTAAAACCTTCAGTGACTTTAATTTACCTGAAGAAGACCCTCAGGTTCTCTCCCTGTTCACAGCTGCCAACTTCCCACAACTGTCACCCATCCAACAAAAAGATGTACTGGAACTGCTCAACCAGTTTAAAATATCTTTGCCTTAGGACCTGCATACTATGGTCTAGCCAAGGGGGTCATCCATCAGATAGATACAGGTGATTCTCTGCCTTTCTGTGCTAAGGCTTACTGCTGCAGTAGGGTAGAGGATGCCCAGGTTTCCAAGGAACTTAAACAACTATTAGATGTTGGAATCTTGGCTCCCTCTCAGAGCCCTTGGCTTCCCCCTTGCTGATCCTTAAGAAGAAAGATGGAGGCCACTGTATTGTGATGGACTATTGTTGCATAAACTCTCTCATAAAAAAGGACTCATACCCTTTGCCCAGGATTTATGATGCCCTTAGACAATTGGGAGGCTCAAAATTCTTCTCCACTATGGATTTGGCATCAGGATACTAGCAAGTTAATTTTTTTCCATAATACTGAGAAAAGGCTGCTCTCATCACCTCTAAGGGGCTCTATGAACCTACTTGAATTCCCCAAGGACTCTACAATGCCCCAGCTACGTTTCAAATGGCTATGGATTCCATCCTACGAGACCTAAAGCTCTATTGTGTCCTCATATATCTTGATGAAATCACTGTGTTCAGCTCCACCTTTACTGACTATTTGGACCACCTCAAAGCTGTATTTATCAAGATTCAAGAAGCAGTTCTAAAGCTTAAACCCTCCAAGTGTTCCTTCTTTAAGGAGCAACTTAAATTCTTAGGCCATGAAGTCACCCAAACTGGGATTCATCCCATGAATAATAAGGTGGAAGCCGTTGACAAGATGCTGTCCCCACAGATCTACGCAAGGTCCAAGTATTTCTTGGCATGATGGGATATTATCAACAATTTATCCCTACCTTTGCTGAACTAAGTGAACCCCTCGTCTAACTCCTCTGCAATATACCCTTCAAATGGACTAACAGCCAACAGCAATCCTTTGAGGCTCTGAAGACCAAGCTCAAAGAGGCTCTCATCCTAGTCTATCCTGATTATGATAAGGAGTTCATCTTGTATACCAATGCCAGTGGAGTGGGTGTGGGTGCCATCTTAGCTCAGCTTGACAATGAGGGCATAGATTGACCCGTGGCCTATTCCTCACAAGTACTCAACAAGCATGAGAAGAACTATAGTGTCACTGAAAAGGAATTCTTGGTAGTCCTACATTCTGTGAAGCAGTTTTGACATTATATCTACAAGACCCACTTTACCAAAGCCACTGATCACTACTCCCTTAAATGGCTACAACAGCTAAAAGAGCCTGAAGTTTGACTGTTTTTTTAGGCCCTGTGCTTTCAAGTATATGATTTCACTGTGGTACACTGTCCTGGTGCGCAACATCAAAACGCTGATGGATTGTCTAAAATGCCTATATTGGCCATCCATCCTGCTGTTGCCAACCAATTATACAAGTTAATAGGATGTCCTGACTCCTGGACCACCAAACCAGAGGAGATTTGACTGTCTCTACAGGCCTTATCAAAGAAAACTGTGATTTTGGATAGACAACTCTTCAAAAAGTTCAACAATGTTTATATGCCCTATGTTTGCCCTAGTATGAGAATAGATATTATCCTCCAAGCCCGCATTGATACTGGACATGGGGGTATAGCCAAAACTCATGGCTGGTTGTGCAAAAAATTCTACTAGGAAAACATGTGCCTCCTAATTCATGATGTCCTTGCATCCTGTCATTCCTGCCAGCTTCAACAACCTTGATCATCATAACATCAGTTCAAGCTCATCCTGCCTAAGCATGTGCCAGGAACCCTTTTCCTGACTCCTTTTTAAATTTGACTGAAGGGTCATTATTTATTAACTCAAAAGCACAAAACAACAACATTTTCAACACTTGTGAGCCTTTCAGCTCTTCCCAGACCAAGGATTGAACCCAGGACTCTATTCAGGAAGAGAACTTTAGAACAAAACCAGGCAATTCATTTAAATTACCTATTTATTATCCACCAATTCAATTTGATTTTGAATTCAAAAACCATTTTGAAAGCAAAAAGGTTAATATCAAGAGTGATAACGTCACTTACTGCTCTGATTCTGATTGGCTGCTTGATGCCAATCATGTGATTAATGACCCGCTCTCTTTATTTATGAACCAGACTCTGTATAGTAGGATATGCAATCAATGGGCTTCAGTCCGCTTAATTTTTCTTTTACCTGCCAATATCCTTGTGGTTCCAGCTATGCCATCAACTTTTTATGTCTATTATTAAGATACATTGTATCTCATACTTGAAATTGGTAAGTCTTACATGATAGACTCATGAAAATCCCCTCTATTTTCCCAAATATCCACCCAAATATTTCAGCCTTATTATAAGGCTACATAAGTGACCTTTTCTTATTTACTTCAATTGTTCCAACAATAAAGAATATTTCCTATCCTATCTTGCCACACCTATTTCTTAGTAACTTATTTGAAGCCATGAAGGGAATTTATTTCCTGTGGTGGTTTCTAGTCTCCCTTTTACAACAGTAAAAGGTCTTGAGAATCCCACTCCTACTATCAACTGGCAAAACTCCTCACCCAATGGTGCCCATCAGAAGGAGTCCTTGGCCAATGGATGGTTCAAGTATCCCTCTGGTCATTGGGGTTGAAAGTTTCACTATGGCCGCCATTCCACACCTCCACCTGTCAAACCCTTGTTGGTACGGCCTCACGCTTCATTCTATCTGTTGTTGTACATGATAGGATACTATCTTTTTGGTTGTTTCAGCTCCCTGATGGGAAGATTTGCGTACTTAGGCCACTTAGGCCATCTTGCCATGGTTACTGTACTCATTGGTTCAGCCATTGCAGGGCTTTATTTAGGGGCCTTGGCTCATCAACTTGGGGGCTTGTTCTCCTCAAAGTGGGTCCCTGACAGCATGCCTTCCACACTATAAGTATTGATGCTGTTGGGCCTCTCCCTTGCTCTAGGTCTGTATGCCAGTTTTTCTTAGTAGCCGTAGACTATTTTAGCAAATGGGTGGAAGTCAGAGCTACAAAAGATATAACTGCCAAGACTACTGCAAATTTCTTGTTGCAAGATATCTTCTATTGACACAGGTGTCCTCAAGTCTTGCTGTCTGATAATGGCACCAACTTCAATGCTTGCCTTATCACATCTATTGTAGAAGCTATGGGTACTCATCAATCCTTCTCTGTGCTGTATTATCCGTCAACCAATGGGACTGTTGAACAAGCAAATTCCTCCCTTGTATTCATTATGAGGAAACTCCCCCTTTCTGATGCTGCCAATTGGAATATGTTCCTCCCTGCTGCCCTCTTTGCTTATCAACTCAGTAGACACCAAGTGACTGGCCAATCCCCCTTTGTCATGCTGTATGAGCGTGAAGCCACAACTCCCTCAATCTTGGGACCTCCTTTGATTGAAGTTGATGCATCTGCCAACCCTGAAACTCATGTCAAGGACTTGACTAATTGTATCATTGACATTCAGGCAATGGCATACTCAACTGCCTATAAGGTCAAGGCCTTAGAGCTTTTGCCTTCTAATGCTTATAGAGACCCTCTTCCTGAGTACCAAGTAGTTGACCTAGTCCTCTACTATTAAATCGTACTAGAGGCAGAGCCCATAAACTAGACTCTCTCTGGTTTAGACCTTGTGAAGTCACCTTCAGGAAGGGCGTCAAGTATACCATAATGATGCTATCATCTGGCTTTCCTTTTGCCTGATTTCACTTCAAATTCCTTTGCAAATATCAACTTCCTGTGTCCAATCTTGAGGGGGGAGATGTCGGAAATTGTGCCATTAATGCTATTTCAATATGGCCTTCAAATAATGATATGTGCAAATATTTGGTTGGTTCTGCTTTTAACTTTGGATATTCCTTGCCTCCCATAAATGGGTTGACATCAATATCCACACATTCCAGATTGCCATACCAGCCTGTGACTGATATTGGTATGACTACAACCCAATGTGACCCCCTCTTCCACTTTTTCTACCTAATGAGTGATCATTGACCCTTGTCTACTATTTAAGTAGAATTACTTCTCCTAATAATGACAAGTTTATCCACATTTGTGCTGGCTTTAATATTCTTCAAGCTTTTCTCTTTCCTTTTTGTCAAAAAAATTCTTCATCTTGTATTCTAGGAAATTAAGGTACATGCCCTTAATTTTGCTCTGAAGGCTAACCCAAGGCTAGCTTTGAACCTCAAATCTTTTGTTATAAAGATTTCCTGCTGTGTCCTCCTGGATGTTGTCCCCAGGAGCCAAACACAACAATAAATTTATATTTTAGTTCAATTTGGAGGGATCTTGTATTTATAAATCCCTCCAAAAGATATTTTTTGGTATAACACACCATCTCAAAAATTCCATCTTGAATTGCACTATTATAAATTCAGATCCTAAACATAAAAATTGTAGATTGTCAAATCATTGTTCCAAATTTTGAATCACTTTTGAAGGAAACTCATCTGAGTGAAAATTAAAATATTTAATAAAATCAACCATTTAATTTGAGTTTTTTGGCTTATTTAAATTGGCAAGTTTCAAATCTCTTGAGCAGATAACTCAACTAACAAAAGACAAAACACAGTAAACAAATGTGAGATACATGAATCAGAAATGCAGGATTCTAATGTACAATTTGAGATTTCCTGTATGTCTAACAAATCATAGACAACATGTAAAAATTAACAAATACAAAATTGCGGGATTATCAAATCCAAGAACCAAATTTCAAATCAAAAATGAAGTGAATTTGAAATAAATATAATTTATGTGTATCTCAAACAGGAATTCAAAGGATCTAGAGTGGATTTGTGCTAATTCTTTTAGGAATCATAGGCATTCTCAAAAATCACCCTATTTTATTTTAGGACAGCCAAAATTTAGATCCTACTATTCACCAACTTAACATACTTAATAATAAAATTGACTAAAATATACACTACTCCTTATAGTTTAATTTTCAATAAAAAATTATAATGTCTTCTTTTGATAACAACCTAATAAACAAGCTGCTCCCTGGACTTGACAAAATCATGCAGGGCTACGCTTGGTATTCCAATTCAAAGCCTCTGTCTATGATCATTCCCAACTCGCAGGTCCCTCCCCCAAGCACTACCCAGGAGGGCAACAGCGCCCATGTTGACACTTTGTTGACATGGTCACTGTCAACTCAAAACTCTAAATCTCCTATGTTTTTTGCTAGTTGCGCTAGCTTAATTCTTTTTTTAAAGTGTTCAGGGGTGCAAACCCAGAAAACACAACAAAATTGTGGCCATCTCAACACAATTTAATATTAAGCTTAATAAAAACTTGATTTAACCAGTTTTTTCCTTTACTTTTACTAATAAAAATTAGTTTATTTTTTATTTGTTTTCACAATGTAAAAGTGTCAATGTTGACACTTTTTAAGCATAACTGAATCATCTACAGTAAAAAAATAGGTGTACATTTAAAAATGTTTTTTATTAAATTAATATATAGAAAAAGACATTACACATACAGTTAATTGTTGAAATGTTTATGTCATAAATATATATTTAGCACTTATTACGGCTTTAATATATTAAGTGGATTGGTGGCTAACAGCAATCCAATAATTTAAGCGTGAGTTACTATGTAAGTTACTATAGAATTTATTATTAAAAATAATGTCAACACTTGTAAATGCCGTTTATTTGCTTGTGATCATCTGCTGGGGTGGAGTTAAGCAAATTAGAGTGGTGCAATTAAGCCTAGATTAATATGTCACCTCATATAAAGAATGTCGTAAGTGATGTTGTTGACACTTTACCCTTTTCAATACGGAATACAACTTCACATATACACAATGGTAAAATATCATATTATCACTACCCAAATATTATTTTTAATAAAAGAATAAAGAACTTTGATACTTTTTTTACTTATTTTCATATGTTTTTTTTTAATTTTTATATGTGAACAAAAATACACAGAAAACGGTTAATTTTTGCTAGCCCGCGTAAATTTAATTAAGCGTACTATGAAAAAACATAGTAAATTTTTAAAAAAAATGTTGATAGTGACAATGTTGCCAAAAATAATGTCTACAATTTTTGTAATTGACAGTGAGAATTCAGCTTTTTTTACTAATTGTCACTCATAATGTCAACGCTTTTCAGTTCTCACATATAAAACTTTATGTTTTACATAATAAAAACTTCTCATTTTTTGATATGTTGTATTTTTAACTTTTCTCTTTCATATTTTTTGATTTTTAAAATAAAATATATATCTAAAAATAGTACTTTTACATAAATAACTTTACTTTTAATTTTATTTAAAACTAATAAATTAAAAACTATACAAGTATTTTTTAACTTTTAAATGCCAATAAAAACCATCTAAGATTTACTTTTTATATATTATGCTTTTTAAGTTATTTTGTTTGTTTTTTACATAAATTGCTTTATTTTAAACCATTTTACTTATTATTTTAGGACAAAAACACCTCTAAGCAGCCCAAAGGAACCAAGCGTCCCTCTAAGCCAACCAAATCTACCAAGAAGAAGCCTGTCTTTTCAAAGAAGGCCACACCCAAGCCCTCCCCTGAGCCCTCTCCTGAGAAGAGCCCCACTCACTCCAATGGGGGAGAGGAATTTGATGGCTCCCTTACAGACCACAGTTTTTATAACTCAGCTTCAGATGAGGAGCCAACAAAGAAGAAGCAATCAGCCCAAAAGTCCCCACCCAAGGATAAGTCTCCTGCACATGAGGAGCACCACAACAAGCCCCCTTCTGCTTCCCCACCACCACCAAACCCCCCTTCCATTTCATCAGGAGATGATTCAAAGCCCCGCCCCAATTACTTCCCTGGCTTCTACCATGCTCTTGCTGGCCCCTGGGACCCTCTGTTGGCCTATAACATCTGCAACGTTGACAGGAAGTTTAAGGTTCCTTCTTCCTTGCCTAAGTATTTTCCTATCATTAGTGTAAAAGGTGGGCTGACTATGGTGGCCAATGGGCACATCTTTTCCTGTAACAATGCCAGCTGGGGCTTCAAGAGCCGGCATTACACCTGTGAGGACCGCTCCTGCCCAGTGCGGCTCAATAATGAGCGCTGGGACTTGGTACAGAACATCAAGGGTGAACACACTTGTATGATGCCAAATATCACCATAGCCCGCCTCCTCAAGTGGTATCTTGTCCAGGTCATGCCCACTTCAAAAGACCTTTCTGCCACCCATCTGGCTGTGCTTTCTTGCAAGTACCTCTCCCCAACCAACTTGAAGAGGGTGCCAACCCACAATCAATTGGTCAAGTTTGTAAGTGATAGGTGTCAAGCCTCAAACCCCCTGGCCAAGAGCGCCACTAAAATTGAAGACCTGGTCCTCACAGATACCCTCAAGAAGACAGAGGATGGTGAGATGTTCCTGCTCCATGACAATGGGTAGGAAGTGGAGGATAGGATTATAGCCTACATCACAACCCAAAACCTGGAGCAGCTCAATACTGCTACCACCTGGCTATGCAACAGCACATTTGCTACTTGCCCTTCTCTCTTTAAGCAGCTTGTGGTCCTGCATGGGCAGTTTAATGACCAGGCTATCCCTCTTGTCTTTTTCTCCTTGCTGGTGCTAAGACTGAAGTCTACACCAGAGCCTTCAAGATTTTCCAGGATGCTTTGAGCTCCCTTCCCACCAACCAGCTCCCCCCTCCCACTCACACTACAAGGGCAAATCCCTCCTCTGCTGAGAAGGATGAGTTGACCCTAGCCGCTGAGCAGCTAGCTCATGTGCGCTCCCTTGGGACAAAGGTTATCATAATGAACTTTGAGCTTGCTCAGTTCAGAGCCTTTGAGGTCACCTTCAATGGAGAAGTCCAGGGCTGCTTCTTCCATTTTAGGCAGGCCCTCATCAAGAATCTCAAGAGCAAGAAGGAGCTTTTTTACAAGTATCTTAACAATGGTAAGGGGAAGTGCCACTTTGCCATCACCCAGTTTGCTGCCTTGGCTTTGGTGCGCCTGGAGAATACTGGGCTTGGCTTTGAGGCCCTCCTGGAGGACACTTACGTGAAGAAGCACTCCACCATCTTCAAAGGCTACCTGGATTACTTTGAGCGCCAATGGGTAGGCAATAAGGTGACTGCCTGGAGAGGTAAGAGCGGGGCCACTGCCCCTTGGAACTGTCAAGGCGCCTGCCTCAAGGGGGAGATGAAGACCACCTCTAGCCTTGATGTTTGACACAAGCACCTGAAGGTGAAGTTTGGGTCAAACCTCAAATACAGCAAGTTCTTCTCTAAGCTGCAGGAGGAGCAAGCAAGAACTGTCTTCAAAGTTTGCAGCCTGGCCAACTGGGTGGCCCCCAAGAAGCAAAAGTCTAAGGAGCAGGACTACCAGGAGGACGTTCAGAAGGTGGTAAAGAAAAAGTATAAGGTGGCAGAGATTAAGAAGTACCTTGGGGACGTTGCCACTGCTCTTGCTGGTGGCTTTAATTAGCTTAATAAACCTTGCTTTTCCTGTATGTTTTTTACTTTTAAATTTTTAAATTTTTAATTTATTTATAGTTTACTAATTTTTTTATGTATAAATGGTAAGTTTCAGATACAGTTTTGATGTGGTTTAGTAAGAAATATCTTATATTTTGTTAATTTATCTTTAAGCTATGAGATATTTTCAGTTATGCTTATATGAAGTATAATAAATTTAAACTAGAATTTTCTTATATTTTGTAGTTATTATGATATATAAAATATCTTTATTTTTGGTTCATTGGAACTTTAATTTTTATGGGAATAAAAAATAATTTTATAATAAAGAGTGTAATTTACATAGTAAACTGGAAAATAGTTGCTTATATCTCCTTATTCTTATTATTTATGATAATTTTTTATTAATTTTTTGAATTTTCTGAGGTCATTTTAGTATATTAAAATATTCCAAAATAATTTTTTATATTAAGAATGTTCAGGGTAAAGTGTTTTGTTAATTAAAAAAGTGTCAACATCCAGGAAACAACATTAAATAAAACTGGGTTGTCACTTTACTATAGTATTGACATTAAAAGTGTCAACATGGCCACTGTTGACATTATTATTGCTGACATGGGCGCTGTTGCCCCAAGGAGGGTGTTCTTTCTCCAGCATCCTCAAACATGGCCCTTTTTGCCCATCACGCACAGGTAGCTGCTAACCAAAAATCATATATCAACACTAGCATCTGGAATTGGCGAATTGAGCCAAGGGGTCACCCAGGGAAGCCGGAATCCAGAAACAGCCAATCAGATGGCATCATTCAGTTCCTAAGACAGACACATCCTAGCTCTAGCCAATCAGCCTGAAAGATACAGAAGAAAGCTAATTACCCCAGAAATTGTTCTTGAAATGGTCAAAAAGCAAGGGATGCTTATGTCCATTGGATAAATTGCAACTGCAATGGGTTTTCCAAAGTCCACTGTAGCAGCAACCCTGCAAGCCCACACCAACTGTGGCTCCCCTCCCAAGAAGGCCCCAACTGAATCCTGTACTTCAACTGATAGTTAAAAAAGCCCATCCCCTTATAATGTCCATCATGGACCGTGACCTGTGGATGCCCCTAGTCCAGGTTTGTCTCCAACTGGGACTTCATGGCATTTTCACAAATAAGAGAACAGTCAATTTTGGGATGCACAGAGTTTTTATTGCTGCTAAACTCTTGTCCAATCAAGTTCTCAGCGGACCCAGTTTGGTGGATACCAACCCCTACAATTGAACAATTATTAAGTTTATTAAAGGGAGGGCAATGAGGACACACAATAACATAATCTTTTTGTTGTATGCCAAGATTTCTGCAAGTATCCAAGATTATGGAGAAAAATGTATCTAATCTGACGTCTACAAGTGTGGCCCAATTTCATATCAATTTTTTAGGGGTTTACTGGAAGTTTCCCCATTGGGTGTCAATTATTACTCAGCAATATCAAACACTGCAGATGGGTATACATACCAGACAGAGCTCAATGAAATGCTGGAGGAGTGGGCTATACAACAAGCCGTGTACACAGTTATAATGAGTGCTGAGATGAAACAGCAGGAATGGGCAACCAAAGAAATTAGGACTATGGGGCATACCTGTTGGTCCTATCCCACCAACCACACTGACATGCATCTTGAAAATGTATGTCTTTACAATCTTGGTTTGGCTCTCAGGCGCTCAAAGCCTGCCACCTACAACAAACTATGCACCTGGATTGAGAAGGGGTATGAGCTTTTCCCTTCCATATTTTTCCAGGAATTATCAGATCTTGTTATCTTCTATGAAAGTGATAGTGATAAGTCCAGAAAGGACTCCTGCCTCCCCCCACACTCATACATTTGGTTTTTCAAGCCTGCATACATGACAGAAGAAGAATTTAAGCAATGGAAGCAATAAGCTCTTGTTGCCTCTCCCAGTCAACAAACCCTGCCTCCCCAACCTCCCATCAAGACCAAGCCACCTGCCTTCCAATCATGACTCTCAAACCACCACTCATTCCCTCCCCACTACCTCTGATGCCGTCCCTTTTACAGGCGCAGATGAAGGTGACGTAAATTCTGCCCATTTCCTCCCCTAATTGTCCTTTGATGAGTAAAATAAACCTTTCTTTATGACAAAATATAAAAAATTGGTACTATTTCTTCCAATTCATAATTAATAATATATTCTTTTTACATTGTTGATATTCCCCATATTTTAAAAAAGGTTATATAGTCAATTTGATAATATATAATTATTTGCATGAATATTTTTCATTATCAATAATAAAGTAAGGACCAACAAATGTAAATATTACATTAGAATATTGCAGCTAGACATTAAATCTTGATATTTAGATATTAAATGCATAACTCAATACTTTTTCATAATAAAATTCATTGTAAACTTGGTATTTTTCATTTTGATTTTATAATTGGACTGTCTATATTAGGGTGCCATTAACAATTATTACAAATATTGATACATAGTTCATTTTGCAGCCTGCATATTTACTTATTGATAATGATTCTTTAAAATTTAAGTTGGATCTTGTGAGTTAGTAATAAACAGTGATTGATTGATCCATTAGTTTATTACTAACTCACAAAATCCAACTTAAATTTTAAAGAATCATTATCAATAAGTAAATATGCAGGCTTTAAAATGAAATATGTATCAATATTTGTAATAAGTGTTAATGGCACCCTAATATAGACACAGTCTACTTTTAAAATTACAATAAAAAAATGCCAAGTTTACAATAAATTTTTATTATACTAAATGCGTTGAGATATGCACATAACATGGAATTGACATGGCTGGCAATACAACCTAGTATAGTTAACATTCAATAAAATATTCAAAATTCAATATGAGATATCAATAAAATACTAGTTTCAAATAAAAAAGTTACATGCTGGAAAAATATAATCTACATGTTCTAATTCAGATGACTAGTTTAATGCAATTCTGTCATTTTTTTGGTGTGTTATGCTATATTTTGTATAAATGCAAGTTATTTGTATTATTTGCAATGATTGTCAATAAAATGTACTACTATCTATAATTTCATGATTATGAGTTGATGGTAGTACTATAAAAACCATTATTTAGGATGTAATTCAAACAACATGTCTACTATCTATAACCTTACAAACAAATTGGAGTCAGCTCTTCAAAAGGTTGAAGAACTTGAACAGAATATCAGGGGAATAGTAGTGAATCATCTGGAAAATGAAGGAAGGGCTTTGGTCCAACAAAAAACTGCAAATAATAGTTTGGGAACAATTATCAAAGAGGAACACAAGGAAACAGTTTTAAATTTGCAAAGGGAAATCCCAAACGCTTAAATTTCAGCAATGAAATTTATAACTTGTGGGAGTTTTTGAAAAACAATAGAAGAAATAATCAAAAATTCAAATTGATAGAAGGAAATGAACGGAATGAAGAGAAATCAAATCAAAATGAAAGAAATAAAAATGTTGAAATGGAAACAGAATCAAACAAAGGAAATGAAGAACACTCAAGAAGCAGAAGCGCTTCAAGAATAGAGGAAATTTATCAAATGAATAACCTCAAAGGGAAAACAGAACTTCAAGAAAGATAAAGAAGATTAAGCCCTGTAAGATCAATGAAGAGCATCCAACACTCATGAAATTTGCTGAAGGTGCGCCTGTGGCTGAGAGGGCCGCAGGGGAAAGAATTAGTAAGTTCCTTTATCTTTTACTTACCTTTCCTTTAGTTACTTCAGGAGATGGGGAAGAGGTTGTTGAGGTGACAGCCTATACACCCAGTGGTGTATATGGGGCTATCAAAAACTGATAGCCCCTGTCATTCAAAGAAATCAAAGTGAAATAAATCAAATAACTCAAATTAACATGATCAAATTTGTAAATAAGGAAGCTTTAGAAAGGGAATACAAAGCACCGGCAGGGTGCTCAACTTGGGTCAGGGAAGCCTACAAATTAGGCAGAATTATCAATTTCAAAGAAATAAATGAAAATCAAATTAATGTTAAAATGAATTTCAATGGATACAGCTATGAACTCATATGAAGTAAACTTGAAAAAAGGTCAATTTCAAATACCAAATGAATATATCAAAGCATCAATTTTTAATGAATTGATCAAATCAATATCAAATCAAATAGGAGATACAATACTTGTCAAAAAGATGAAATCTTTATTAATATCATTTTTGGAGGTATGGGGGGCCAATCTCTCCAAAATCAAGAAAATTCATTACTCAAATTCTCCAATACCTCCTATATAAACAGATTGATAACAATATTCAAGAAATTCTGCCTATTTTCTGAAATCTATTTATCCCAGAGACTGCATCTTTTAGTTTACCTTGGAATGATTATTCACTGTGTATTGAAATAAAATGTGAATAGGTTAGAAGATGTCCCCCTTCAAATAGACGTCTGCCAGCTGGCACTAGACAAAATGAAGATGTTGCAGGGCTATCAAACTGTAGAGCACATCCTGTACAGCTGTTTTATGTTAACCTTGTTGTATGGATACACAAAACCTCCAGAGAACCAACTCCTAATCAATTCCTTTTTGCAACTACCTTTTATGAGACACTCAGCCACCACTGGGGTGCTGAGCGCCACCCCTCTAGCAATTGGCGCCAGAGTTTTCCACCATTTACAGAAAAGTATGTGGTCTCAATTGGACGCATTAGAAGAAATTTTAATTTTGGGGTATAATACCCCAGAATAAGTGCATTCCCCTTTGCAATTTGCCCCCCCTAATAAAAATATTCTCTTGCAATTTAATTTTTATTTTTTATTTTTATTTTTAATTTTAATTTTAATTTTTAAATTATAATAGTAATATATAATTAGGTTGATAATAATAAAGAGACAGTTTAATAAAGCGAACACATTTAATAGTAAAATAGGATTTATAATTTTTTTATTTAGTTGCTTGTCAAGTACGGGTTCATATATTATGTAGTTAAACAATGAAAACTGAATTTATCCACATCAAGCAGCCTGTTCCACTTATGTTCTAAACAAGTGATTGTTTAGAACTCAAATTACTTTTACCTTGTAATATGATTTGATAAATATATTCAATATGCTTGACCTGCATCATAAGTACTAATTAGTAAGAGATACATGAAAATCCCTGGTTTCAGTGTTGTGAGGCTATAATGGCACTGAAATAATAATGATCAGATGATGACTTGCAAGGTCCAATTTATGGCTTAAAAAAGCCAAAGTACCAACAAGGGTTCACAATTAATTAAATAAAATTAATTTATTTCTATCTTTTTAATTTATTTATTTGTTATCTCAACAGTCAATACAATATTTGATGCATTATAATAAAAATATGTGTCTCTATATCTAGTATAATTAATTTTACTTAATTTTTGTATGTATTCTTATATGTCTATAGTACAATTCAACGTCATGTCATTATATATAAATAATAATTTTTGAGTCCTAATAAAAAAAAATAAAAAAAAACCAAATAAAACCCAGAGATCCTAGTTATCTGAATGGCTCAGATACAAGGGCTTTGAGGAGGAAGGATTTGGAGTGCTTGTAAAAAGCTGCCACCATATCAGGTGGCATTGCAAATTGACTGACCTCAAGAATATTAAAGAGATCTTTGGTGTCTTGTGGGAGGCCTTTCTTCACCTTATTCTTAATCCAACCAAACACTTCCTCAATTGGATTCAGAAATGGAGAATATGGTGGGAGGAAGAGGAGTCTCATTGGGCAGTCAGCCAGGCAGTGGCTGGCCAAATGACTATTTTTATTGATTGGCGGGAACTTGGACACAACCAGATCCACTTTGTGGAGCCTGACATTATCCAGCACTACAATGTTGGTTGTACTGTGGTAATTGATCCAGATATACTCCTTGATAACTCAGAGAAAATCAAGAAAGGTCCTGCTATTGTGGGAACCCTTGATCATCTGATATTGATCCAATCTGCGGGGACCAAGAGGCACAACCATGGAATAGGTCTGGGAACAGACAGCTGCACAATGTGCTACACCATCCTTGGACCCCTTCTTGACCCACCCACGCCTAGACCTGAGTGAGGAGGAAAACAACAATTCATCAATATAAAAGAACTTGACATTACCAGTCTCCTTCAGGGCCAGATAGGTTTTGGCATAAATGCAGAAATCCTTGATGACCTTCTTGCTGTTTCTGTTGTACAGAGAAATTCCCAGTGCTTTCCAAGAGAAACCAAGATTCACCATGGTTTTGTAAATGAGTGTTTTTGAAACAGAAAGCCCAAACTTGGTGGCAAGCATTGATTGGACAGCAAGTGAGTTCATTTGGAAATCCTTGAATACCCACTGCTAGATTACATTGATGTGCACAGGTTGTAGTAGTTTGGGCTGTCTTTTTGCCCTAGCAAATTCTGCAATTTGACCAGTGTTACCATATATTTTGTTGAGGTTGCCAATATATCTGGCTGTGACACCAAATTGGGACAAAAATATCCCAAAATTCTATTCCTCTGTTCAATCAGTTGGGGAGAGCTTCATGCTCATCATCTGTCAACCAACAACAGCCTTTGGGTGGTACTGTGGCACCCTGGCTATCAGGCTCAATACACAAGATGGGGACCTTTGCGTCAAAGGTGGGATCACTCTTTCTTGCAGTGGCACCATTGATGGTGGAATACACAACAGGCACAGATGCCTCCTCAGTTGTGACCAATGGCTCATAGGAGGTGTCAAAAATGCGGGGGCATGTGATGGGAACTTTGGGATCAAGAGTGTGGGGCTGGGTGACAACTGGGTACACAGTGGAGGTGTAAGTAACCTCAGTGTTCCCAGTGACCCTGGTATAGGAGACTTTGGTGGCAGGCCTTGAGAGTGGCTTCTGCCTGGGATTCAAGCTGGTAATTCTAGCTTGTGACACAGGAGGTGGTTGACTGGCGCTGACGCCTTGGGAGGCCTGTGTGTTGGCATTACTCCCCTCCAGTTGTGTTCTGGGTCTATTTTTGGACCCTCTGGGACGCCCTTGTGGACAGGCTGCCCCGTGGGCTAGTGCAGGAGCTTGTTGGGAATGGGATAGTCTGTCCATTAAATAAAATAAAAAATATATATTAGATTAAATATTTATTTATTTATTTAGATTTTATGTTTAGTTGTAATTAGTTGTTTTCTCCTGATTTAGCCTTGAATAGTAAAAGAATTTCTATATCTGTGATTTGAAGTGTATAATACTGTATCCTTTCCGGGTTTGTATAATTTTAAAGTTTAATCAATTTTTATGTCTAAACATGGTTATCAATATTGAATTTTTCATTTGATTTTAATCATGGTGGAGCTTCTTGATTTAGGTTGGTGTTTCCTAGTGTGCTTACTGTACATTAAATTTGGATTCCAGTTCCTGCAATTAATATTTGAGTTTACTAGTGGCATTCAAAAGTGATTTAAAAGTTGGTTCATGAATTTAACAATCCTGAAATTCCAAAAAACATAGTAACTTAATTAAAATGGTTGATTGATTTGAACACTTCAAATCTGATTCCCTTTAATTCATTTTGTCCATTGGAAATATGCAGTTTGACTTGAAATTTGCAAAGTGACTATGAGTTTCTGCATTTTTAAAAATTCAAATAAAAATACAAAGAATTCAATTTAATTAAAAAAGGACATCCTGCAAAAGTGATTTGAAATTTGGACCAAGGATTTGACAATCCTGCATTTTTATGTTCAGGTTCTAAATTTACAGTAACTAAAGCAGGGAGATCCAAGTGGTGAGGGTGATAGTACTCCTGGACTGGGATGTATTCAGGCAGAACTGACAGAAGGGGGGAAAGATCAGGAGGCTGCTGATATTGTAGGGAATATTTCTGGCAGGACTCTTTAAGTGATGCAATTAAGATATATAGATTTGTAAAAATTTAATAGACTCCTGCAAACCACAAGTGCTCTTGTTGTATATAAGACTTATTAAGACAATGTCATCATTTAGAAAGCTTTCTCTTCTTCATCTATATACTTAACTAATCAAATAATTAATTCAAGTGCCACTATTTGTCATTTGTCATCCTTTTCAGTGGCATTATCTTTATGTTTGTAAATGGGTGTGTTTGCATGCTCAGTGGCCTGCACCTGGCTTGTGTCATGCTTTGGTGTGCTTGGCTTTTGGTTGCCAAGGTGCTACACCAATCTGAAAGACGTGTACCAAACCCTTGGACAATTATGTGAGTATACAATTGCTTGCATGTTTTACCATTTTCTTATGGTACTAAAATATGATTTCTCTTATGGTTTGATTCCCAATATTTTGACATGTGGACCTTGCAAATCCCTGGCTATTCAGGGTCATTGATGAGTATTTTTGTAGCAGTAGTAGTGATTCCTAAAAGCTTCCATGCCTGTGATGATGTTGTTGAGATTTTTACTAACATGCTGTCTTGGCATTTCTAGGTCCTTAAAATCAGACTAGACAAAGTATAGCGCTTTGGGAGTACCAATATGAAATAGTGGAGGACAATATTCAATGCATCTTTGCTGCTACCAGCAATCTTCTGCCCCAAAGTTCTACTAGTGCCCTGCTATTGTTGACAGTACCACTTGCTCCTACACCTGCTGCTCCATGTGCCATGGCTCCTGCTCCCACCACTTTCTGTCCTGGGGGTTCCTATCTTTTGATTAAAACACTTCAGGACACAGAGCCAAATGCCCAGGTATTCAACCAAGTGCTTGTTGAAGAGAAGATTGAAGATAATATAATGTTTCTTTCAGCACTCACTCATTACATTGGTGATGATGAAGTCACTAACTCTCAAAGCCTCCTTGCTTTTCTAGAGGAAGAACATGTCCTATAATGCTCCCAAGTGGGTATACCTTCTTCCTTAAACTTACTTCATGCTCCTGTAGTAACCCATCCTGATAATAGTGTCTTGCGGTGGCGCAATAAAGATGTTTTTGATTGCTTATTGATGTTTCTTGATGTATTGAAATGTATTCCAAAGGCTGAAAAAAACCCTTGCTCTGAATGTCTCTAGTATTAAGCCAATTTTCTTCTATAAGGATTATTTTAGTCTTACTGGAAAGGCTTAAAACCTTTTAAAGCAACATTTAGAAACACACAAATGGGTTGAAGCCTCTCAGTTAGCTAATCCTTCTGTGCCAACTAATTTGGGACTATCCCTTTCTGCTCTGATATTGAGGTGGAACCTCCTTGTTCTTAAATCCATCTATTGGCTCAACCAGAGGTTGTGAATTCTGTGCCTTCTATCAAAACCTCTTCCAGTTCTTTTTTATACTGTGTTATTTTGTATCTCCTATAAGGTGCTTCCAGGCTACAGTGCTGATGGACACAAGAGCTACTCACAAATACATTTCCAAGAAGTTTATGGACCATTTGGGAAATTAATATCTTCCTGGAAATCTGGTTAAAAGTGGTCTCCTGAATAGGCAACAACACCCATGTTGACTGTGGCCATGTTGACACTTTGTTGATATGGGCACTGTTGACCCAAAAAGTGAATTATAATAATGAATTTTCTAGTTGTGTAATAACCTAACATATGGGGAAGTATTTTAGCTAGATAGGGGGCCAAGTTTGATACTCAGAGCCCTGTCAAGGAGATAACAGTTGATTATACCATCAATACCCAATATAACCCCTTTGTATGGACATTAATTTGACTGAAATTACTGTCAAAGTACATCAGTACATAGTAAGTAAAGTTATATTCTGCTATGGACATTGTAGAGTAAGGTGAAACCAATTGTGGCCAAAAATGTGGATACAAGCAGTTAAGTAATTCTAGTTCCTCTTGGTGTTACTATTTGGTTGTTTATTGAAATTTCCAAAAAGGTTCAAACATGGTCTGTTGGCCTTCAATCCCTAGAAAAGCAGTAATCACAGCCAGAAGCTGAGATTGTTTATCCTTCAGTTCCTGGGAGGGATTGACAAAGCTTAGTGTCAAGACTTCTTGAGTGTGAAGTCTTTTTAAAATGTTTTATGTGATATTATTGAGGTTAATTTGCTCAATGATAGCACAATCTATCATCAAGTAATGAAGATTTTTTATATAGTAGTAGCCCTGTGTAGAAGGAATATTGGATAGCATTGAACTGGGAACCCAAGACATTTAGAGCTCTCTGAAATTTCCTTTCTTGGCTGGCATTAGATGTTGGCAGTTGTAAATGTTTGGCTAAATCCTAATTTGCACTGATATAATGATTTTTGGGCCTTCTTCATGCACCCAAATTCATTTACTGAATTTGGGGCATAAATTTCTGTGTTATTGAGCTTGTCAGTCCATTCTGCATTGGGATCATTCTTAATCTGGGCAGCAGTTCCCCAAAAATTAGGATTTGGGGAAATTTCCTTTTTTGGCTTTCTTATTTGACAGTTTTCCCATGGAGCAGAGGAGGACTGGCAGGCAGGCTGACCGTGCAGCTGGCTGTACAGCCGGCTATAAAAGGCCTTGTTGCTAAGTTTTAAATTTTTAAATTATTTTTTAAAAAATTTGTTTTCTGAAGCAGTTTCCCTTGATTGGGGAAACTTCTGAAAATATTTTAAATATTTGTTTCTTAATGACAAGCTACAAATCTTGATATATTTTGCACTGTTGTTAGGAATATTACTGACAGTTACACTAGCTCAATTCCCATTTTTTAAAGCTCTCAAGGGTATGAACCCAGAAAACACAACAAAATTGTGGTAGGACACGCCATTTCAAAAACAGCATCTCAAAAAACGCCATCTTGAAATATATCATCTCAATTTTATAGTAAAAACACCATTCTGATTTATGGCATTTTGACTAAGAAAAAAAACAGTTTTAAAATTTTAGATTTTTTGAACTCCAAAAATTACCCAAAAAATTCCCAAAATAAATTACATTTAAAAAATATTTCTAGGCTTAAAAAAAGCCTCAGAATTTCAAATCTGCAATAAAAAAATGGTTCAACTAGTAGCAACATAGTTGCGTAAAGCCCAAAAGTTAAAATAATCCCAAAAACAACTATTTTTATCTATTTTAACTACAAACTATACTTTAAAATAAGCATATAATTGTACCAAATACTAAATAAAACTAAAATAATGATAAAAGTAAAGGAAAGAAGAGAGAAGATAAAGTAGTATTTATTGGAAATAGGCTCAAACATTAGTGGAAAGAGCAACTGAGATGGCTTGAAGATGCTCAAGCTTGCTATCCTTGGGATAGTAGGCAAGGACCACCTTGCTAATTTCAGTGTAATTTTTCACTGCTTTGGTCATTTTGGGGGGATCACCCTTGGTCTTCATACCAGTCTTGAAGAGGCAGGCAGAGATGGCTTGTTGGGTTTTGAGGTAGACCATGCTCTTATTGAATTTGGGCTTATGAACCCTAACCCTTGTAGCAAACTGGCTATGCCACCCTTCAAGGGAAGAGGTGGTCTTGATGAGGCCGTCTTTGACCTGCTTGAAACAGTTCCAGGTGATTGAGTCACTGTCTTTTCTAATGCAGTGTGCTCCTTGGAAGATGCCAATCCATTGAGTCTCAAAATACTCAATAAACAGAGCAAAGGCTGCCTGGTTGGCCTGGATATAGGGATGGCAGAGGAGGGCATCATAAAAGGCATTGGTCTCCTCCTTTTGCACAAGGTCAAGAGCAGCAAAGCAATTAAAAAAGTCCTTTTCTTCTTTGGTGCCTTCAGTGTAGACCAGCTCATGAAGTTCAGAGCACTTTTGGAGGCGGCGGCAGAGCGCCTGCCAGAAGTGGAAGTAGCATCCCTGAGGGGAGCTCTTAAAGACATGAATAAAGGCATTTGCCTGAGCCTATTTGAAATCCACTACCAGATATTTGTGGTAGGAATGGCTTTCTGGCTTTTTCTTGGTTGGGGTGACAGTGCCTTCTTCTTGGGAGATGGATTTTTTCTTGCGCCTTCTAGTCTCCTTGGGCTCCTCTTCCATAGTTGGGAGTATTTCATCCAGTTTGGCCTTTAAAATTGTGAGTGCCCGGACATAAGTTTACTACTTCTTATTTTGGAGGAAAAAGAAGACCAGGGGAAAAACCAGATTTCCAACCTGCCCATGGATATTCCAAAGCTGGCTGAAGAGCTTTGGGCAGGTTGAGAAAGTTCCATCTGCAAGCCAGGTCTTGCACTTGAGGAGGTTGTGCAGATCCTGGCTTGTTGCAAAGCAGATGATACACTCTGGGGCATGTTGATCATCATCATGAAGAAAGAATCTCTCCTCATGGCGAGATAGTTTTTGCTCCTCAGTAATAATTAATTGGTCAATGGAGCTTGCACTGACGCCTTCAGTGCTCAGAGCATATCTCTGATCAGTGAGATATCTCTGTAGTTTTGAGGCGCCACCAACAGTTGCAAGTTGGGTATCATTTAAATTAAGGAGAGCATTGTTGATGACCTCAGTTTCAGTTTGATCCTTTGTGGTTGGGATCACCTGGCAAAGAAACCAGCAGATAAGTTGATAGAGAGGGTCAAAAGGCTTGGCACAGTCGTGGTTAACAGTTAGGGCTTTGAATCTTGTAAACCCATAAGTGGTGAGCCTTGCAGGGCAGCCAACATTATCACATTTGAAGTGATGTTGGCAGATGGGTTTCTTCTCATCATTACATCTAAAGCTGTAACCCTTGTAGACAAAGCTGGCACCCCCTTTCTTAGTCATAATTGGATAGCTGATAGGGTACATAGTTGGCACAGCAAAGGTGCCATTTTGGTTGCATACATTGTGGATGGAGTTAAGATCCCAGAGCTCAATTGGCTCATCTGCAGGAGCACCAGGCTCAGGCTCCTCCTCATCCTCAAGCTCTGAAGTGGGGTCAGAATGTCAATTGAAGTTGAACAATTTCTCTTGAGGATCAGAGGGGGAGTAAGCAAATGGAGAATGGGGAGGGGTAGGACTGTTTCCCTCTTGTTCAGGTGATGGAGTTGGGGTCTTGGGGGGAGCTTTGGCCTTATAAGGCTGCTCTTTTGGGGTTATCTTGGCCTTTTTGGCCTTGGGTGGAGTTATTTTGGACTTTGAGGCCTTGGAGGCCTTGGGCGCAGCTTTGGCAGTTGACTTGGGAGGCATCTAAAAGTGAATTAGCATCAAAATATGAGCAATTTGGGGGTTGTTTTTAAAGAGGAAAATGAGAATGTTTTTTAATATAAAAGTATCAATTTTTTTACATAGAATTGTAGAAGAGATCAAAAAAAATATACTATCAAAATTTCAATGGTTTATTTTTGTAAAAACAATTTTTTTATTAGTAACGCAAGTAGACAAAACTTTGAGTTTTGACTGAAAACTTGCTTTCAAAATGGCATTTTTAAAGTGACGTAATTGAGGTGCCATAGCTCAAAAACATAGTGTTTTTGACCATTTTTATATTAAATTAACAAATCTACAGTGGAGCTACCTCAACCAGGCCAAAGAGTAAAACTTGAATTTCTCAAAAACTAGCTTATACAACTGGGGTTAAAAAGTACCCAGTTGTTTAGAGGAGATCAAAAAATATATATTTGCAAAGTTTCATATGTTTTCTTACATTTTTTATTAATATGGTATTTGACGTGAATATGTACTTTTGAAAAGTGGAAAGCAAGAATTGTGGTGGGAGAATTGATATAGCGTAGCCTGGCATCATAGGTAATTTCCCCTTATTTTCCCCTATTCATTGTGTGCATTGAATCAATTGGGTGATATGAAACTTGGTGGAATTTGAAGTGACGTAAATTGAAATGATGTAATCACCCCCTTCCATATTAAAATCACTATTAAAATATTTCATTAAGAGAACCCTTATCAATATATCCATGTAAAATGAAGCTATAAATTACATATAAAAAAACTGGTTTTTTTACCCAGCAATGATAATCACTAGAAGGACTATCATAGTGGCATCTATTTAGGTTGTGCTTAGTATAAGTGTCTTAGATTAATACTATAGTAGCATCTTCTGGCACTATACCACAGGCTTTATTTTAGTTTGGGTATAAGCTTATTTTAGTTTAAGATAAATGGCGTGATTCAAAATGACGTAAAGTCAAGATGGCATAAACACACCCCACACTAAGTGATTTCATATGTAAATAAAGTTAGCAAAATAAGATCTAATTAATCTGACTTGAAGTGACAGAATTGAGATGGCGTAAATTTGAGATGCCACATTATAAAGGTATATGTAAATTTTAACTATTTTATTGTTTATTTTATTTTTTTGTGATTCAAAATCACTAACGCAAAAAACGCCATCTTGAATTAAATTCAAGATGGTGTAAATCAAAGTGCCATTTTTGAAATGGCGTGTCCTACCAAAATTGTGGCCATTTCAACATGATTTAATATCAAGCTTAATAAAAATTTGATTTAGCCCAATTTTACCTTTACTTTTACTAATAAAAACTTATTTTTTATCAAGTTTTATTCACAACATAAAAGTGTCAATGTTGACAATTTTTAAGCCTAACTTATTTTTACTAATTAAACTGAAACATCTACAATATGAATATTATAACCACACTTAAAAATATATTTTATAATATTAATATATAAAAAGAACCTTATTGAATATGGTAGTCTATTTAAATTTTTATCTTATAAATCTATCTGTGGCAATTAATACAACTTTAATATCATAAATAAATTTGTGGCTAACAGCAATCCCATAATTTAAGCCCATTTTACTATGTAAATTACTATAGAATTCATAGTCAATAATGTTCATAATCAGAAATGTCTACAATTTACTTGTGATCAATTACCAGGGTAGATTTAAGAAAATTAGAGTGTTGCAAATAAGCCTAAATTACTATACCACTGCCTATTGAGAATGTTGTCAGTGAGAAAGTCAATAGTTTACCTTTTTCATACCTGAAGATAACTTACTAACAATTTTGCATAAGTACAATGGTAAGATATCATATTCCCCCCTCCAAAATATAGTTTTTAATAAATAAATATAGAGCTTTGATGATTTTTAACTTATTTTTATAAATTTTATTTTTTGTTTTATTATATGAACAAAAATACATCAAAACAATTAATATTTGTTGATTTGCTTAACTTTAATTAAGTGTACTATGAAAAATAGTAGATTTTTTAAAAACGTTGACAGTGCCAACGTTTTCTCTGATATTTTTACAATTTTCCTAATTGACAGCGGGAATTCAGCATATTTTTTGCTAATTGTCTTTCATAATGGCAAAACTTTTCACTTCTCACATATAAAACTTTATGTTTTACATAATAAAAACACCTGAATTTTTAATTTTTTGTATTTTCAACTTTCTCTTTCATATTTTTTGGTTTTTAAAATAAATTTTATCTCTAAAAATACTACTTTTGCATATTTTTTTTACTTTTAACTTATTGTTTTACCTTTTGATAAAACACAAATTTTTCCCGGTTTTTATTTATAAAATTCCAATAAAAGCCTTAAAAGCCTAAAGCTTCTTCATGATGATTTTTATCATTAGTGTTTTATTTTTTTATACTTGTATTGCTTTTTTCTAGAACTTTTTTATTATTATTTCAGGACAATAATACCTCCAAACAGCCCAAAGGCACCAAGTGTCCCACCAAGGCCCCCAAGACCCCAAAGCAAAAGCCAGCACCAACCAAGAAGGCTGCCTCCAAGCCTTTCCCTAAGCCTTCCCCTGAGCAGAGCCCAGCTCACTCCACTAGGGGAGAGGAATCTGATGGTTTACTTACTGACCACAGTTTCTATAACTTGGCTTCAGACAAGCAGCCCTCCAAGAAGTGGTACCAGGCCAAAAAGTCCCCTCCCAAGGATAAGTCTCCCACATATGAGGAGCACCAGGGTAAGCCCCCTTCTTCTCTCCCCATCAAGCTCTCCCCATTCCAGCTCATCAGGGTATAATTCTAAGCCCCAGCCTGACTACTTTTCTGGCTTACAAAATGCTCCTGCTGGCCCCTGGGGCCATCTGTTAGCCCTCAACATTTTTAATGTTGATAGAAAGTTCAAGGTTACCTCTTTACTCCCAAGGTTTTTCCTGGTCATGAGTGTAAATAATGAGCTTGCCATGGTGGCTAATGGGTACATATTCTTTTACAATAATGCTAACTGGGGCTTCAAGAGCTGTCACTATACCTGTTAGGAGCACCCCTTCCCAGTTTGGCTCAACACTGAGCACTGGGATAATGTACAAACTATCAAGGTTAAACATACCTGCATTATGATCAACACCCTCATCACCACCTTTTAAAATGATATCTGATACAGATTATGCCCACCTCTAAGGACCAAAGTGCCACTCAGCTGGATGTGCTTGCTTGCAAGTACTTTTCATTCATCATTCCAAAGAGGTTGCCAACCCATAATCCTCTGGTTAAATTTGTGAGTGATAGGCATCAAGCCTCAAGCCCCCTGGCCAAGAGTACCACCAACATCAAGGACCAAGCCCTTTCTGATGCCTTCAAGAGGAAAGAGGATGGAGAGATGTTTCTGCTTCATGACAATGGGTAGGAAGTGGAGGATAAGACTATAGCCTACCCCACAAATCAAAGCCTGGAGCAGCTGAACACTACTACCACTTGGTTGTGTGATGGCACTTTTACTACCTGCCCTGCCATTGTCAAGAAGCTTTGGGTACTAGATGAGAGGTTCAATGACCAGGTCATTTATCTTTTTTCTTCATTCTGCATGATACCAAGACTGAAGTCTACATAAGAGCCTTCAAAATTGTCAGTGATGCTCTAATCTTTTTCCCTATCAATAAGCTTTCCTCTCTCTCCCATACTATCAGAGCAAATCCTTTCTCCTCTGATAAAGATGAGGTTGCCCTAGCTTATGAGCAGCTAGCTCATATGCGCTCCACTGGGCCAAAGGTTATCATAATGGAATTTGAGCTGCTCAGTTCAAGGCCTTTGGGTCCACCTTTAATGGAGAGGTCCAGAGCTGTTTCTTTCATTTTAGACAGGCCCTTATCAATCATCTCAAGAGTGAGAAAGAGCTTTTTTATAAGTACTTAAATGATTGTAAAGAAAAGTGCTAATTTGTCATGACCCAGCTTGCTGCCTTGGCTTTTGTGAAGCAAGAGCACACTGGTGTTGCAGATCCTAAATAATTAGACATTCTATATGCTCACTTAGGATTCAGAACAATGGATTTCTTGTGCAATTGCACAATTGTCCTATTACAACCTGAATTTACACAGGTTAAATATGTTTAAACGCCTAAAAACGGATATTCAAAGTGTATTTGAATTGTGCATTGAGTGTGGGCTTTACTTCTGAGGTTAATAATGATATGACACAATTAGTGCCACTTTCCTTCATTAGGCAAGGCGTGTGAAACTGGCAGTATTCTTGTGCAGCTCTTTCTGGTGTGCCTTTTCCCTCTCCTCCTTTTGGCAAGTCCTTTGATCAGTGCCTCCTTCCCTCTGGTGGCAATTCCACTGCCCCATACTATATTAGTGTACCACTATCAAATAAATACCAATTTTGTTTTTATACCTTTTATTCTTCTGTCTTCACCAGACTGTCACTATACCAGCCAAAGGTATAGTATTAAGAGTTATGATTACTGATTAACTAATCATAGAATTAAGCAACCACAGCCATATTTTATGACAACTGGGATTGGTTTTGAGGTCATCCAGAAGGATGCATATGTTAAGAAGCACTCCACTATTTTCAAGGGTTACCTTGATTACTTTTAAAAGCAGTGGGTAAGCAAGAAGGTGACTGCCAGGAGAGGGAAGAGTGGGGCTACTGTGCCTTTGGAGCTGCTATAGCGCCTTCCTGAATGGGGAGATAAAGATGACTTCCAGCCTCAAGGTGTGGCACAAGCATCTGAAGACCAAGTTTGGGGCCAACCCTAAGTTCAACAAGCTCTTTGCCAAGCTGCAGAAAGAGCAAGCTTGGAATATCTCCAAGTTTTGGGACCTGGCCAAATAAGTGGCCCCAAAAAAGAAGAAGTCAAAGGATTAATATTATCAAGAGATGGTGCAGAAGGTAGTGAAGAAGAAATACAAGGTGGGGAAGATCAATAAATACCTTGAGGATGTGGTTACTGCCCTTGCTGGTGGATTTAAATAGCATAATAAATTTTGCTTTGCTTATATATTATTACTTTTTAGCTTTTAAATTTATTTAGATAGTACTAATCTTTTTAGGTATAAAGATAAGTTTCAGGTATAGTTTCAAGGTGGTGGGATAAGATAAATATTATGTTTTGTTAATTTAACTGTAAAGAATGAGATATTTTCAGTTGTGCTTTTAAGAAGCATAATAAATAAATAAATAAATATTGGAGGCTTATTTTTTGTAGTAATTATATACTTTATTTTCCTAAATTTATATATCATTGTAACCTTAATTTTTTTGGAATAAAAATATTTTTATAGTAAAGATTGTTTTTATATAGTAAGATGAAAAAATGCTTATATATCATTAATCTTTATAGTTATGGTATGTTTTTATTAAATGTAGAAATCTATGCATTACTTCAGTATACTATAGTAGTATCAATTATTTTTACATTAAAAATGTTCAGTGTAAAGTTTATCATTAATTAAAAAAAATTCAAAACCCAGAAGATGACATTATTAAGAACAAAATTTGCAGTTTACTATAGTGCCAATGTGACCACTTTCAACATGAGTGCTACTGTAAATTCAGAGCCTGAACGTAAAAATGCAGGATTGTCAAATCCTTGGTCCAAATTCCAAATCATTTTTACGGGATGGCCTTTTTTAATTAAATTGCTTTTTTGAGTATTTATTTGAATATTTGAAAATGCGGGAACTCATAGACACTTTGCAAAGTTCAAGTCAAACTGCATATTTTCAATGAACAAAATAAATTAACTGGAATTAGATTTGAAGCGTTTGTGAGATTAGGCTGATTGACCACAAATGATCAGGCTAATCATTGCATGCAGATCTTAATCATTTACATGCTGTATTATCACTTGGTTATCATTTAATCAAGTGTAGTAATTATACGCTGTATAATCATTGGTTTATTATAATAGATATGGCAGTTACACGCAGTGCAATTGTTAGTTTATTACAATAGATGCAACAATTATACGCCGTATTATCACTGATTGTCATTCCAATGTGTGCTGATTATACACTGTATATTACTTGCTTTATTATAATTGATGTAACAACTATACGCCGTATAAACGTTAGCCAACATAGTGATTATCACTGAATATACACCGTATAACTTAAATATCATTAATCACTCACCTCCCAATCCACCCTACTGGACGTTGTATCAACCCAGCCCCACACAGCCTGATGGGCATATATGCTCATATCAAATAAGTGATATGCAAAAGATCAGGAAATACCAAGTTTGGGTCAGAGTTACACGGCGTATAATTGGGTTTCTTATTGGTTCGGGTCAGCATCACATGGCAGATAATCCACAGGTTGATACTGGATTGAGTCTGCTATTATACGCTGTATAATCCCTAATTTGACCTGTTGCATTAATAAGCAGAAGACTTGCCAGCCAGAAAAAGATCACTGATTAAGCCCTACAAATGTAATATCAGAATTTTACCTTCCAATGTAGGAGGGCTGAACAGGACAATTTCTAAGCACCAACCAAATACGGCGTAGTTTCACAGCGCAATAATAGGCGTGTAAGAAAAAGCCAACCAATAAATGATAGTAGGCTAGCTCAAGAAGAGCATAGGCTGTAGCTGAAGTACCATGTACGCCTGCTAAGGCCAGTAGCAACACATGTGCCAAGGACATCCAATCAGGATAGGCGCAGCCAGCAAAAATGAACCTATTGCAAAAGTAGCCACTGAGAACTGTCTGAAAGGACAAGAACAAGGGTTGTTGCAGTACATATTGATATAGACACCTGAAAGGACAACAACAAGTTCTTAGTTACACCTGGATAAATTGCAGCCGCTGGCTAGATTGTACTCCAGTTTCAATAAACATAATTATCTTCAAAGTTCTATTCTATTGTAGTCTTTAGTGCTCTTGCATAGGATTAGGTAGAGTACATTGGCAAGGCTAACATCTATCTGTAGCTTTAAACATACCAGCAATAACACAAGTTGCTCAACAGCGTTCAAATCCATCAACCATTTTCATTAAGTTTACTATGTTTTTTGGAATTGCAGGATTGTCAAATCCAAGAACCAAATTTCAAATCACTTTTGAATGCCACTAGTAAACTCAGATATTAATTGCAGGAACTGAAATCCAAATTTAATGTAAAGTAAGCACACTAGGAAACACCAACCCAAATAAAGAAGCTTCACCCTAGATAAAATCAAATAAAAAATCCAATCTCAGCAACCATGTTTAGACATAAAAAGTGATTAAACTTTAAAATCATCCAAAACTGGAAAGGATACAATATTATTCACTTCAAATTACGGATATAGAAAATCTGCTACTATTCAAGGCTAAATCAAGAGAAAAAAACTACTCACAACTAAACCAAGAAATCCAAATAAATACATGTTTAATCTAAAATATATTTTTTATTTTATTTTTATGGACCATCAGTCACATTCAAAACCAGCTCTGCACCAGCCCGCGGGGCAGCCTGTCCACAAGGGCGTCCCAGAGGGTCCAAGAACAGACCCATAACACAAATTGAAGGGAGTCATGCCAATACACAGGTCTCCCAAGGTGTCAGCGCCAGCCAACCACCTCCTGCATCCCAGGCCAGGAACAGTAGCCTTAATCCAAGACAGAAGCCGCTCTCAAGGCCTGCAACCAAAGTCTCCTACACAAAGGTCATTGGGAATAATGAGGTTACATACACCTCTACTGTATACCCAGTTGTGACCCAGCCCTGTACTCTTGATCCAAGAGTTGCTACTTCCTGCCCCCGCATTTTTGATACCTCATATGAGCCATTGGCCACCACTGTTGAGCCATCTGCGCCTATTGTGTATTCAACCATTGACAGCGCCACTGCAAGCAAACGTGATCTCACCTTCTACACAAAGGTCCCCATCCCCTGTGTTGAGCCTGCTAGCCAGGGTGCTGTGGTACCTGCCAAGGGCCAGCGTTGGTTGACAGATAGTGAGTGTGAAGCTCTCCTCAACTGCTTGAACGGGGGAATGGCAGTTTGGGATATTGCATCACAATTTGGTGTCACAGTCAGATACATTGCCAACATCAACACCAAGTATGGCAACACCAGGCAAATTTCCAAATCCACCAAGGCTTAGCGGCAGCCAAAACTCTTGCAGCCTGTGCATATTGACACAATATAAACAGTGGATAGCCAAGGATTGCCACCTGGACTCACTTGATGTCCAATCAATGCTTGCCACAGAGTTTGGACTTTCTGTTTCCAAAACCCTTGTTTACAAAACAATGATTGATTTGGGCTTTTCCTGGAAAGTACTGGGAGTTTTTCCGTACAACAGAAACAGTGAGAAGACCATCAAGGATTGATGCATTTATGCCAAGACATATCTGGCACTAAAGGAGACTGGGAATGTCCAGTTCTTTTATATTGATGAATTGTTGTTTTCCTCCTCACTCAGGCCTAGGCATGGGTGGGTTAAGAAGGAGTCCAAGGACAGTGTAGCCCATTTTGCAGCTGTTTGTTCCCAGACCTATTCAATGGTTGTGCTTCTTGATCCTTGCAGGTTGGATCAATATCAGATGATCAAGGGTTCCCACAATAGCGGGACCTTTCTCAATTTTCTCTGAGTTGTCAAGGAGTATCTCTGGATGAACTACCACAGTACAACCAACATTGTTGTGCTGGATAATGTCAGGCTCCACAAAGTGGATCTTGTTGTGTCCAAGCTCCCGCCAATCAATAAAAATAGCCATTTGGCCAGCCACCGCCTGGCTGACTGCCCAATGAGACTCCTCTTCCTCCCCTTGTATTCTCCATTTCTGAACCCAATTGAGGAGATGTTTGGTTGGATCAAGAATAAGGTGAAACAAGGCCTCCCTCAGGACACCAAGGATCTATTCAATATTCTTGAGGTCAGTCAATTTGCAATGCCACCCAATGTGGTGGCAGCTTTTTACAAGCACTCAGAATCCTTCCTCCCCAAAGCCCTGGCCTCCGAGCCAATCAGATAAATGGGCGCTCCAGGTTTTATTTGTTTTTATTTTTAATTTATTTTGTTTTTAATAGGACTCAAAAATTATTATTTATATATAATGATGTGACATTTGCATATATTAAAGACGTATAAGAATACATAGAAAAGGTAAGTAAAATTAATTATACTAGGTAAGAGGAATATATTTTTATTATAATGCCCTGAATATTATATTGACTGTTACGCTAACAAATAAATAAATTAAAAAAGATAGAAATAGATTAATTTTATTTAAACAATTTTGAGTCCTTGTTGGTACTTTGGCTTTATTAAGCCACAAATTGGACCTTGCAGGTCATCATCTGATCCTTATTATTTCAGTGCCACTATAGCCACACAACACGGAAGCCAATGATTTTTATGTATTGCTTACTAATTAGTACTTAGGATGCGGGTACAGCATATTGAATATATTTATCAGATCATATTACAAGGGAAAGGTAATTCAAGTTCTAAACAATCACTTGTTTAGAATATAAGTGGAGTGGACTGCATGATGCGGATAAATTCAATTCTTGTTGTTTGTATATGTAATAAATGAACTTGTACTTGACAAGATAGTAAACAAAAACATTTTTAACTTATTTTTATTATTTGATGTGGTTGCAACTTTAACTAATGTCTTGTAATATATTTAGATATATTAATATTATAATTTACCTACTAAAATTTAAAACAATCTTAAAATATTACAAATAAAATTATAATTATAAATCTTAAAAGGTATATATTAAAGTTTAAATATTCAAAATTTTACTATTTTTATTTAATTGTGCTATATTCAATATTGAAATATTATATATTAAAAATTTTAATATTGAAATATGTATTATTAAAATTTTAATATTAACTTTTAGATGCTAAAATTTTAAAATTTTACTATAAAAATTTTAATATTACATATTTCAATATTAAAATTTTAGTATTAAAATATAAAAATTTAAAATTAAATTCTAATTTGCAAGGGAAAAACATTTATTGTGGGGATGCTAATTGCAAAGGGAATGTGATTATTCTGGGGAATTATACCCTGAAATTAAATTTTTGGCTAGAGCGTCTAATTGAATCCACGTACTCTTCTGTACGTGGTGGACAACCCTGGATGCAATTGCTAGAGGGGTGGTGCCCTGTACCCTGGTGGTTGTTGAACGTTTAATAAAAGGAAGGCAGGTGAGTGAATCAATTAATAGGTTTTTTTCAGGGGCACGTAGTACCCATACAACGTCGCCAATGCAAAGGAGTCATACAGGACGTGCTCAACTGTCCTATACCCCCGTGGTGTCTTCTGGCATTTGAGTGCTAAGCAGCATATGTCTAGTTGAATAGGTACATCTTCCAACTTTTTGATATTGGTTTTTAATATGCAGTGGAGGAGGATTACCAGGTATACAGCAACAAAATTCTTTGTAAGGTGTATTTTTCCAAGAACATGCACAATTTTTTAAATACTTGAACTAATCTATTGATATAGGAAGTCTGATTGAATTTGAAGAGGGTTCTGGGGGGGCGCCTGACTTGTATCAGCCCCCCATGCCTCAGCAAACAAAATTAATAAAGGTTTAAATGTGTTCACAAGGACTGTGTCCCTGACTTTGTTTGACAATGCCTTGAATACTTCTTTAAAAAATTCAGTTTTTAAATATTCAGTTCCTATTTGAAATTTGGTTTTGACTAGTTTTTTTCATATTCATTTATGTTTGTGAATAGGAATCTTTGAATGATTTCATATATATATTCATCAAAGTTTAGCTTGACATCTCTGCAAATTTCATTCATTTCTTTGAAGTTGATATTTGATCCTATTTCATATGCTTCCCTTAACCACGGCAAGCATCCCGCGGGTGGTAAATATTCCCTATCTTTAGCTTCAATATTTAAAAAATTATTCATATTCTATTGAATTATTAATTTATTTGGTTTTTATTTATTTGTTTTACAGGGGCTACCAGTGACTGGTAACCCCCATAGAACCAACTTGGCGTAAAAGTTGCCACTTTTGCAACCTTGTCCCCATTCCTGGTGATGACTAAATAAATATAAATAAAACATAAAAAGACTTACTAATTGTTTCCCCTGTGGCCCCCTCAGCCACAGGTGCCACCTCAGCAAACCTCATGAGCGTTAGCTGCTCTTCATTAATTTTCCTAGGCTTAACTTTTCTTATCCTTCTTGCAACTTGTGTTTCTTCTTGGTTTGCATTTGATAAAATTTCTTTATTTCTTGAAGCGCTCCTGCTTCTTGACTGAGTTTTGTTTTTGTCTGTTTCCATTTGGTCGGTTTCCTCTTCATTTGTGTTATTTTATGTGTAATTATATTTCCTTCAATTAGTTTGATTTTTTGAGTATTCTTTCTATTGTTTTTTGCAAATTCCCACAAAGTTGTAACTTTCACTTTTAAAATCTAACTGTTTGAGTATTTCCTTTTGAAGATTTAAAATTATTTCCTTGTGTTCTTCATTAACTATTATACCCAGGCTTTTTTTTGCAATTTCCTTTTGCTGGACCAAGGCTCTTTCCTCATTTCCCAGTTGATTTACCACAATTTCCCTGATGTTTTATTCAAGCTCAACAACCTTTTGGAGGGCTGACTCTAATTCATTGATAAGTGTGTAAATATTTGACATTATGTTTGAATTCCATCAAAAACTGGTTTTTATAATACTAACTTTGATGCATACATATTTTTCATCATCATTAATAAATTAAAGACAATAAACATAAATATTGCATTAGAATATAGCAATTAGACGTCAACTCTTGATATTTTGATATTATGTGCATAACTCAATGCATTTTTTTTAATAAAATCCCTTGTAAACTTGGCCTTTTCCATTATAATTTAATGAAATGGACTGTGTTTATGTTAGAGAGCCATTAATACTTAGTACAAATATTGATACATAGTGCATTTTATAGCCTGTATATTTACCTATTGGTAATAATTCTATAAACTTTTTAGTTGGATTTTGTGAGGTAATAATAATATAATGTGTTAATAAATTACTGTTTATTGTCATTAATTGGCTGATTTTCTTTGCTGTAGCAATTGTGCATTTTCTGATATTTATGCACTAGTATCCAACTGGTTGATTTCACATCAAATTGCACAGGCTATAGGAAATCAAGCTACCACCCCAAGACCAGATGTGGTCAGGGTGGCAGCTTGATTTCCTATTGCCTGTGTGATTGGATGTGAAACCAATCAATTGGATACTAGTGTGTAGATATCAGAAAATGCATAATTGCCACAGCAAAGAAAATCAGCTAATTAATGACAATAAACATTAATTTATTAACACATTATATTATTACCTCGCAAAATCCAACTAAAAAGTTTATAGAATTATTACCAATAGGTAAATATACAGGCTGTAAAATGCACTATGTATCAATATTTGTACTAAGTGTTAATGGCTCTCTAATATAAACACAGTCCATTTCATTAAATTATAATGGAAAAGGCCAAGTTTACAATGGATTTTATTAAACAAAATGCATTAAGTTATGCACATAATATCAAAATATCAAGAGTTGACGTCTAATTGCTATATTCCAATGCAATATTTACGTTTATTGTTGTCAGGGATTCCTTCCCTGACTCCCTTAATTTTATTGACAACATTAACGGGACAGCAAAGACACAACAACACAGACACCATGTTTTTGACACCAGGTTGTTTGCTACTGATGATTGGAACAGGGATCAAAGCCGGAACCTTAAAGAAACACCTAGTGTTAGTCTAAATTCAACTAGTCAGCTTACTGTACCTATTTATAAGCATTCTATTGAATCAATTTTTTTCGCGCTTTGAATCAATTTGAAAAGGTTAGTAAGTTAAGTGTTAGCATCACTTACCGCTTGGCCGTTGATTGGCTGCCTGGGACCATCCTGACGGTCTCGGATATAGTATCTGAAGATGAAACTGAGGCTCTGCTCTTTAGATTGATTGATAATCGATATGAGCACTGCTTAAATTACAAGGATCTTGTGGCTTGTCTTGCTTCTGTCCCTCTTAAATTGATGATTATATTACAGTCCCAGCCCAAAATTAATGCCCATCTAACACAGGTATTAATTTTAATCATGAATTTCTTGAAAATCATTGGTAAATCCCTCTCATCTCCCCCAATATCCACTTAAATTGCCCAGCCTCTATTTCCAAGGCTATTTAAGTGTACAAACTTTATCATACTTAATTGTTCCAACAATAAAGACTTTATCCTATACCTGCTACTCATTTCCCTTCAGATAAACTTATTTTTGAAGCCATGAGAGGAATCCTATTCCTGTTCTGGTTTCTAGCTTCCTTCTTGTCAGTGGTGTCAACCTTGGAAAACCCAACACCTACAACTGACTGGTACAACACTTCTCCAAATGACGCCCATCAAAAGGAATCCCTTGCCCACTGATGATTCAAGTACCCCTCCAGCCACTGGGGACTTAAATTCCAATATGGTTGTTTGTTCACTCCGCCTCCTGCTAAACCTGCTCTGGTTAGACCTTACGCCTCCTTCTACCTCTTGACGTACGTGGTGGGATACTACATACTTGGTTGGTTCAGCTCTATGTTCAGAAGATTTGCCTACTTGGGACAACTAGGACACCTTGCAATGGTCATGGTTCCCCTTGGCTCAGTAATAGCAGGACTTAACTTAGGGGCCTTGGCCCACCAATTAGGAAACTTGTTCCCTGCCAAGTGGGTCCCTGACAATTGTCTTTAACTTATTAATAATGATGAAAAATATGTATGCTAATAATTTTAAGCTATTCATAAAATGTACAACATTGTATTAATTATGGGAAATGTTGATAATGTAAAAAGAAAATATTATTAATTATGAATTGAAAGAGAGATATCAATTTTAATAAGTTGTCACAAAGAAAAGATTTATTTACTAATCAAAGGACGGGAAGGGGAGGGAATGGGCAGAATGAACATTGCCTTCATCTGCTCCTGTGAAAGGGATGGCATCAGAGATAGTGGGGGGGATTGGTAGTGGCTTGGGAGTCAGGGTTAGAAGGCAGGTGGCTTGATGGGAGGGTCAGGGAGGCAGGGTTTGTTAACTGGAAAGGGGCAGCAAGAGTGGTTTGCTTCAATTGCTTGAATTCTTCTTCTGTCACATGTGCAGGCTTGACAAAACAGATGGATGGGCAAGGGGGAAGGCAAGAGTCCTTTCTGGACTTATCACTATCACTTGCATAGAAGATGATGAGATCAAATAAGTCCTGGACGGACACAGAAGGGAAAATCTCATAACCCTTATCAATTTGGGTGCATAGTTTGTTGTAGGTGGCAGGCTTTAAGCGCCTGAAAGTGGAACCAAAATTGTAGATACATACATCTGCAAGATGCATGCCAGCATGGTTGATGGGGTAGGACCAACAGGTATGCCCCGCAGCCCTTTTTTTTGGTTGCCCATTCCCGCTGCTCCATCTCAGCACTAAGTACAACTGTGTGCATGGTGTTTTGTGTGGCCCACTCCTCCAGCATGGCCTTGAGCTCTGTCTGGTAGGCATACCCATCTGCAGTGTTCAATATTGCTGAGTAATAATTGACACACAATGGGGAAACTTCCAATAAAACCCCAACAAAACAATATAAGATTGGGCTGCGCTTCTACACGTCAGACTGGATACGCTTCTCTCCATAGTCTTGGATACTTGCAGAGATCTTAGCATATGATAGGAAGATGACATCATTACGGTCCCTCATTGTCCTCCCTTTGATAAAATTAATGATGGTCAAATTTTATGGGTTGGTATCCACCAAACTGGGGCCACCAAGAACCTGATTGGATAGGATTCTGGCGGCAACCACAACTCTGTGCATCCACAAATTCACTGTTCTTTTGTTGGTGAAGATGCTGTGGAGTCCCAGCTGGAGACGTACCTAGACCAGGGGCATCCATGGGTCACGTTTCATAATGGCCATAATAAGGGGATGGGCTGTGTCACCTTTGGTCAAAGTACAGGTACCAGTTGGGGTCTTCTTGGTAGGGGGGCCACAGTTGGTGTGGGCTTGCAGGGTTGCAGCCACAGTGGACTTTGAAAAAACCATTGCAGCTGCAATTTCTCCAAGGGACATAAGCATCTCTTGCTTTTCAACCATTTCAAGAAAAATCACCGGAGTGATTAATTTTCTTCTGCGCCTCACAGGCTGATTGGCTGGAGGCAGGGTGTGTCCGCCTTGAGAACCAGACAGTGCTATCTGGTTGGCTGTTTCTGGATTCTGGCTTCCATTGATGGCCCCATGGCTCACTTGGTCAATTCTGGATGCTAGTGTTGCTGTATGATTTGGGTTAGCAGCTGCCTGTGCATGATGGGCAAACAGGGCCATGCTTGAGGACGCAGGAGAAAGAACACACTCCTGGGTGGTGCTTGCAGAGGGGCCTGCGGGTTAGGAGTGGCCATAGAGGAAGGCTTCACTATTAGAAGACCCAGTGTAGTCTTGTATGATTTTGTCAAGGCCAGGGAAAAGCTCGTTGACTTGGTTGATGTTGGAAGAAGACATAATAAAAATGTTATTATAATTTTAAACTCAAGAAGAGAAATGTATATTTTAGTCAATTTTATTGTTATATATGTTAATTTTGTGAATATTATGATCTAAATTTTAGCCATCCTAAAATGGAATAGGGTGATTTTTAGAAATGCTTGTGATTCCTAAAAGAATCAGCACAAATCCACTCTAGATCCTTTAGCATCCTTTTTGAGACACCCTAAATTATATTTATTTCAAATTCCTTGCAAATATGATTTGAAACTTGGTTCTTGTATTTGACAATCCCGTAATTTCATATTTGTTAATTTTTACATGATGTCTATGATTTTTTTGACATACAGGAAATCTCAAATTGTACATAAGAATCCTGAATTTCTGATTCATGTATCCTGCATTTGTTTGCTGAGTTTTGTCTTTTGTTAGTTGAGTTATCTGCTCAAAAGATTCAAAATTTGCCAATTTAAATAAATCAAAAAAAGTCAAAATAAATGGTTGATTTTATTAAATATTTTATTTTTTCACTCAGCTGAGTTGCCTGCAAAAGTGATTCAAAATTTGGACCAAGGATTTGACAATCCTGCATTTTTACGTTTAGGTTCTGAATTTACAGTAATGCCATTTTAACATACACACCTAGGTTTTCTGCTGGCTCATGACAGTCTACCCCCATCCTCACAGCAGTAATCATCTTTCAGTTATAAAAGATGCTCCTTATGTAGAAAAAGTAGTCACATGTATATTTGCACATTACATATACTAATTTCTGAGTTAAGAGGCAAATCATTGTTGCTATTTCACTTGTCACCTGCGCAAATTGATTAGAACCAGGATACTAGTAACAAACCTGTGCATTCAGAGCTGTGTAGTTCAGCTGGTAAAAAAGATGACATGGAGCACAAGTAGAAGTCTCACTTCATTTATTTGGAGATAAGAGTCTTTTTAGAGGAGCAAGAGCATGATAGGATAGGCATCCTGGATTGAAAATCAGGCTATTTCTTATGCTTATTAGTAAGCTTTGCACCACTTCTCTTCATGAGAGCCCAAATTCTTTTCTTACTGACACCTCATGAATTGTAGAAAGATGGAAATTTCTGCAAAGGCTGTGCCACTTTGATTGAGACTCATTATCTCCCCAAAAATTTTATTGGTTAGAATATGTCACTTAGGAGACAAATTTGTCATACTGATATCCAGAATAAGTTTTATTTGATTGACTGGGATTGCCCTGAGATTTTCAAATTGAGGTAGAGGCAGAAGCAGTTGCTTTGATCTCCACATGTGGTGTAGGCTGAGGCTGGGCCTGGTCTTGGGGTACTTCATATAAGTTATCAAAAATCAAACCCAGTGCTGCTCCTGATGAGATATATAACCCATCACCATCTTGATATAAGTTGAGCTGCTGTGTGTACATGAGGTTCATAGTAGCTGTAATTTCCCACTTAACAACCTGGGCTTGTAGTTACCCCTGGTAATGCCCCTTTACAATATCAAATTTCTTGTCATTGGCATAAACTATTTTAAAATAAAAAGTGATATAAAAAATATTAAAATAAAAAACAAAAAAAAATTTCCAGAGTATTGATTTTACAGTAGTTTTTGAAGATATGGCAACAAGCAGAATTGAGACATCTGTAAGCAAGATGAACTCAAATTTAAATGAAATCAACTCAGCTCAGAGCAAAAAAAGGAATCCAAAACATTTTTAATTTAATATAAATTCCTTATTTTCTTTTGTTCTGAGCTGAGTTGATTTCATTTAAATTTGAGTTCACCTTGCTTACAGATGTCTCAATTTTGCTTACCACCACAGCTTCAAAAGCTACTGTATTTAAATGTGTGCTCCTTTTTGAGACATTCTCTCAGACATAAATGGTCAAATTTAGAAGCATGCACATAGAAAACAATGCTGTAGTTTCCTGAATAGATTTTGGTGGGTTCACTCTTTTGTCAAGGATCTGGATGTACAAGTATTCTGGTTACTGCCAACCCACTTAACATCCAGTCATCACCCAACTTGGTGCTCTCCCAATATACAGTTTGACATACCAGAAATGGCAACCAAGCAATATCACATGACTGTCCAGGTATCCAGTGACTCAAACCCATCCCGCACATGACCTACCCCTAGGTTCAATCCAACTAAATCTCCGCCACAGCTAAAGCTATATATGTCAGGAATATTCCTGAAAACACCTTGTGTCAAGATAAACTTTTGGGCGCAATTGGGCTCAAAGAGCAAAATAAAAAATTGCAGCAGTTCCCCCTGATTGGGAAAACTGCCGCAAAACACCCGGTTGAAGAAACAGAAATTAAAAAAATTGAATTTTGGAAAAAAACGGGTTTTATACCCGGCTGCAGACCGCACAGCCGGCAGGGGACAGCGCACTCCCCACGGCGGGACCGCCCACTCCCGCCAAATGGGGAAATTGCCCAATTGGGAATCCCAAAAAGGCAATTTTCCCAAACCCAAAAATGGAGAAACTGCTGCCTAAATTTGGAACCTACCAAATTTGGGGGGGTTACAAGATGCCCAGCATGAAAATTAATGCATCAACTACAGAAGTTGAAAGTGATTGAATGAAAGTACCTGAAGAAGCTCCAAAGTCATGCAATGCCAAGATTAACAATTCATTGCCTGCCAATCCATCCCCATCCCACTCCCGAACGGGAATTTCAGACAACACCAAGTGTTTGAGGTTCCCTGTCCAATGTTTTGCACTATTCATGCCTCACAAGGATGATAGTATATAATAAAGCCAAATCACTTGATGATAGTTTGTGCTATCATTGAGTGAAATTACCCCTCAATAGTATCACATAAATCAATTTAAAAACTTTACCTTCAAGAAGTTAAACAAGACACTAAGCTTTGTCTGCCCTTTTCCAGGATCAGTAAAAAAATCACCTAATCTTCTCAGCTGTCCTCACAGCATGCCTAGGGATTGGGGGCCACCAATATAACCAACAGTATGGGCCATTCAACAAACCACCTGGCAAGTATTACTATGAGGAGCCGGCACAGCTAAACTCCTTCAAGCAGTACTCCTGGCCCACGCTGGTATTGCCTCACTCCACCCAGTCTGTAGCTATATACACCTGTATATACTACGTACTCACGTATTTTGCCGGTAATTTCGGACACTATAATGTGCACGCCAAAGTCTTTCAATTGATGATGACGGTCTATCCAATTGTGACGGTGCTCACAGGTTTCCAAGTCGCCAACTTGGTCCCTTATTTTGCTAGAATACTTCCCCAATTGTTGGGTCTTTACATATAAGCCTAAAGTATTATTCAATAAAAGATACTTCTCTTCTTTCTCATTTCCATACTTGAAGCTTCCCCAAAAGGCACTCCTCATCACCTTAAAGACATGATTTATATTTTAAGTCCTAAAAATAATCAATATTTTCAAAAATGTATCATTTTGTGTTTGAAAATATCACTTCTGTGACTGAATCAATCTTTCTCCCTTATTTAGAATTTTTGCTACATGATCAATATCACAGTTGATGTATATTGCTTCAGAATGTGAGCCGTTCAACTTTGTTTTGAATATGGGGATCTTTTGTTGGTTGTCTCAGTTTCAGGATTGTGTATTTGATTTTAATTTTGTTGTGTATTTGACTATTTTTGTAATCTGGACCTAGATAAATGGAACTTTTGTTGAGTATAATCAACCTGCAAGTGGAATCAGTTGTCTTTTGTTTTGGACTGAACTGATTTCGTTTTGGTCTGAGATATTTTCGTTTATCTCAACAGGCTGTGAAACTACTGTAACCATCAAGTTTTTTCGTCCACTGCAACCCTAGTTTGGTTGCAATAGATAGCTTCAACCGACAATTTACAAGCTGTGCACATCTTTCCTGCCAATCAGTGCTGTTAATCAAATGGCTGGGTGAGTTAACCTAAAAATTAGTCATCAAATTTAGGGTCAACCCCGTATTAGTCCTGAAAATACCTGTACTGATTGAGTGGCCACATGGCGGCCAGAATAAGATGCCATCTCTCCACTCAAAAAGCAAGTGTCCAATTTAGCTTGAACAATTAACTTATGTGGCGTAACGATACAGCAAGTCTGAGTCACTTGGCCAAGTGTTGTAACGTGATCTTTCCTTCATCTTCGTTTATTTTAAGGGTGGTGGCAGGCTTGGGCTTCACAAATTTCTCCGCATCGAATATAAATACTAGACTAAATTATACTTTGTTGACCAATGCGATTAAAATCATGAGCCTTAAGAAAGATGCACTAATTTTCAAGAGGCTTTAGGCTTGGCAATTTAGCTCGTGGGGAATCACTGCCTTAATTAAATACTAGATTAAAATTCACTTTATAAATCATCCTGTAACTTTTCACGAGCCCACTCAGAAATGAGGATTTTCAGATGATTGGCAGCAGATTATAAACTCTTAATAAATAAAATTTTATCCTTCAAATTAAAATCCAGAATCCTCATTTCGGCACAATCTCCATTGTGATAAGTACATAGGGTTTATTGGTCTCAAGAGAATACATTCCAGGTCGATGGAATTGCTTTTTTAAAGTTGCCACAGAATGGAAATGAAATCGTTTTTGAAATTCTAGATGAGTCACTATCGGTTGGCAAGTAAATAAAAGAGATCATCAGGGGAAACAGGGTTGATATGGGCTCCGATTTCGCGCTAAAAAACAAAATACCCAAAAACCATGCTGGAAGTATCCGTGAAGATCACCGTACCAGCTCCAGCTTTGCAGCCTACTTCAATATTGTATGTGTGGTCGCTGGTGCAGGAACGTTAGGTCTACCCTATGCGATCATGAAGGGCGGATGGCTCGCTCTCAGTTTTTTCCCATTCACCTCTCTTGTGTCTATTTACACCAGCAAGCTTTTGATCGAGTGTCTCTATTGCAAACCTAATGAGCGATTGGAACAATTCTCTGACATTGGCGAGGCTGCGTTTGGTAAAGTTGGGCGGTATTTCGCAAAGATTTTTCATTATGCCGTTTCACTTTCCTTTTCTTGCTCCTACATTTTCTTGACTGGAGATAATACCTTTTCAGTGCTTGTGCAGTTAGGAATTCAAGGTAACATTACAGCCTTTTGGCTGAAGGCTATTGCAGGGCTGGTTGTTCTTGTTCCATTCACGCTATGTAAGACTTTGCGTGAGGTAACGCTTCTTGGTATTTCTGGGGCCTTCACTACCATTACAGTCGTATTATGTGTAGCCATTTATGGTGGAATTACATATGATTCTCTCGCACCAATCAACCATGAATTGTTTGAAACGGCTACATTCGCCCAGTCCCTCGGAATGATTGCCTTTGCCTACGGTGGTAGCGTTGTTTATCCCCATGTCGAAGCAACCATGAGAAATCCTCGTTCTTGGAATCAGATTGTCATATATGCTGTTGCTTCGGTCTCAGCCATTTACATGCTAGTTGCCACAACTGGCTATCTTTATTACGGAGATGGAGTTAAAGATAACATTCTTAATTCAATTTCGAAGGGCCCAATGAGCATTATCATGTACGTCATATTCACTTTACATCTTGTTGTGGCTGCACCAATCTACCTATGCTCTTTTGCTCTAGAACTTGAGAACTTTTTGAAAATAGATACCCAACACATGAGTCGCACTCGCGAATTCATTATCCGCGTCCTCTTCCGCAGCTCTATTGTCACCGGTCTTACCTTGTTTGCCATGTTTGTTGATAAGTTTTCTTTCATCTCTGGCTTGTGTGGTGCTATTGCCAACTGTATGACAGTTTTCCTCATCCCCGTATTCTGCCATTTCAAGCTTTATGGCTGGCGCAAGCGTTCCATTTGGGAATTGGTTTTTGCCGCAATAACCGTTTTTGTTGGCTTATTTGGTTTTGTCGTTTCTACATATATTACTATCCAGGAAGAGCTAAAGCCGGAAGAAAAATAAAATAATTTTCGTTGAATCTCCTTCCCGGAGCCTGAATCATAAGCAGTGGTTATTTGGCACACTATGTATTTCGGAAGTTTGCTTTTGGTGTATGCTATGTTTGTCTATTGCTGCTCAAATGATTTAGAGTGGTACTAACCTTGATCAAACTAAAGGAACGGCTAAACCTTGATACTTTCTTATCATTTGGCGCCTCCTCAATAAGTCTATGGACTTTGAAAACCAAACACTCGGAGCTGGCATGAACTTTTGCCATCTTGGACAGCCTAACATTCCGTCCAGCATCTGGTGCCAGTACTGTTCGGCAGGTGGAGATTCGGTATAAAGCGAGATCCGAGCTCAACCGGTTCCTCAAAAAGTGATACAACAAAGCTTCAATAACTGCAGTGCATTAAGACCACCCATAAAAGAGACAGCATTTTAAAGAACATAACTTCAAAGTGCATTCTGAAAAGAACCTTTTGCTTATTTTCCGAAACCCTTGAAAGTCACCAAGTAGGAAACCTTTAATCGATATCAGTAGTGCCTATGTTATCCAAATTTTAGATGATACGGAGTAAGTTTCTAGTCGGTCTCAAACAGTGTCCGAGCAGATTTAATGTCCCAAAAATTGGCGACTGAAATTATAGCTATATACTTACGCCAATAACTTAACTTCACTCTAAGATATCGCAAACCATGATACTTCACAGTGGAGTAATGGAAGTAGCACTTTCTTTGCTTTGTCAAGAGACTAACCCTGGGCTACTTATAAAATCAAGTATACTGATATTTTTATACACTACGCTATCTTTTAAATTTAACTAACAAAAACTAAGAACAACAATAATGTCACTTCAACCGTACAAGAAAATCTAAAGGCATTGTTGAGTATATACTTCTGGGAACTATATAATACAAAGTAAGAGAGGAATTTAAGATAATGACATCTTTTGTTGCAACATCTTTGATTACTCCCTCTTGGGAAACTAATTCCCCGAGTGACTCACCAAATGATTCCCTGACTAATCATTAAGTTGGTGGCACTGTTATTATTTAGCCATCTATTATAGGGATCAAAAATTTTGAGTCCTAAGCGGAACATAACTTGGACAAGCCTTGTGACTTAAGAGGAACAATTACTTGGATAAGCCCCATGATTTCCATGACGTACATGGACAGTATGTGGCTTCCCATGATACTATATATTATCCTATATTAATATCCAATAAGGAATCATTCTCTTGTTAATTTTCCCCTTTTATCTCGTTTATTATACTTCCCAGAAGTAAATACTTGACAGTGGTAGCACAGGTAGGTTATCCACACCTACACAACTTAAAGGAAAAATTCCTCCCAAGAAAAAGATCCAGCAAATGGCCCTTCCTGCAGGTTAAAGATATTACAAAGAAGGACAGGTCATCTCTACAGGTTTTGTTGTCTTCAACAACATCTTTGCCCCTACCAAACAGTATAATCTCCTCAACACTTGTGGGCTCCTGAACCCACCTCCAACTTCAGGCTCACAGACAAGTGAGATACCCAGCATCGTATTTCAACGTCTACGCTCAGATAATGTCAGGAATATTCCTGACATAAACCTAATACTGACTGAGAGGAAAACTTGGGAAAAAATAGCTAAAGCCCCAATTTTAGAGGCAAAATTTGATATGGATTCCCCCCTTACCAGGGAAAAATAAAAATAAAATTGAGGGAAAATTGGAACTTGGTGGGTGCTGAACTAATTTATCATCCAGGCAGGCGCCTACTGCCACCGCGCAGACGCCTGCCACACCTGCCAGCACCCAGCCAGCCACCTGTGAGCCCTCCACTAGCCGCCCGCCCGCCAGGCACCCGCGAGCCCCCCCCGCCCACCCAGGCAGGCACCAGCGGGCCTGTTGCCAGCCCCCGCCCGCCAGCCTCCCACCACCCAGCCAGGCACCTGGGTCCAGGGCTCACCCTGCAACCAATCAAAAATTTCCCTGGGCTACAGCCAATCAAAAAAGTCCCTGGCAACAAGGGAAAATTCAGAAGAAAAGGTTCCCCCTCCAGAAGAGGGCAAGAACAAAATTTTAGATTCTAAAAATAAGCATGCCACCAATCAATCAGGTGCTAATTCACTGGCCACATGGACAAGGCCAAATCCTATCCAAAACAATGTTCTTGGCACCAAAATAACTTCTGACAAGGAGTTTACTCCCAACCTTCACCTAGCACAAGGGCAACAGGGAACTATTGGTTTATCTCAAGAATTTCCCAACCAGCCACAGATAACAGGTGGACAGGAGTTTGACCATCTTCCTAAGTTTCAATTGCTAGCCATATCTTCCAAACTTCTGGGATCTCCCATCCCCTGTTTTTCCCTCCCAATTGCAAATCTTTGCACAAGGGGGAGGACTATAAATAAAGGATCCCACCTCAGTAATAGCTTGTGCTATTATTGAGATTAATACCCTAAATATAAGTGAAATTCAACTTACAGCTGAAGTTAAAACTACCAATCAGCCCCTGTCAACCCTCCAATCCAAGGAAGATGAATCACCTCATCTTCACAGCTGTGCTAACAGCTTGCCTTGGGATTGGAGGCTACCAACAAGGTTCAGAGTTATTTGGGCCCTCCCCTGATGGACTAGGTCATGATTCCCATTACAACCCTGGTCAACTGAACTCATCTCAGACTGAATCCTGGCCTCCCCTGGTGTCTCCACATTCTACCCTCTCTATTGTGATGTACACATCCATGTATTACATCTTAACCTACTTTGCCAGGAGCTTTGGAAGATACAACGTATATGCAAAGGTTTTCTGCTGGCTAATGACTGTGTATCCTATTGTGACCGTCTTAACTGGGTTCCAATTCACCAACCTGCTGCCCTACATCTTACAAGTGGTACCTACCATAACTGGGTATTACAGATGAATTGGGACGTTTGCAGGGCTACATCAAGAAAATGACAACCTCTGGATTAACTGCACCCAAAGCAAGTTTACACAAGTGGGCTATCCCCACAGACTCTGGGCCAGTGAGATTGCCCTTTGTGTCACAGGGACTGCCTCAAGTTTTGTAAGCAATTGGCTCAAACAACATCCTAATCAAAATGAAAACTGGGAAATGTTCAAGGCCACCTTCCTCAAAAGGTTTACCATGAAAGACTCTGATGTAGTAATCATGACAGAACTCAGAACCTTTAAGATGACAGGATTAATTGAGGAGTACATTGCAGCATATGAAGACTTATATGACCAGGCCCCCAACACCATCAACTTTGATAAAGCCAGACCATGATTGGACTTCTACAATGGCCTTTCCACACACATTAGACATCAGTTTAGCATGGCCTGCTGCAAGAATCTCCAAGACGTATTCTTGAAAGGAAAATAAGCTGCACAAAAATCTGACAACTTACATGCAACAAACAAACAAAAGGAGAGCCTCACAGCAAAAAAGGACCCTTGCACTAATAAAGTAGTTTTAAAAGCTATGGTGTTAACCAAAAATACCTCAGATTTAAACAAAATAATTTCAGATTTAAGCAAATTCCAACTATCAGGTTAAAATATACACTCTTTTAACAGGGTTTATTGGTGTTAATGGGCAAAATGAGTCAACACAGCAATAAAGAGCTCACACACAAAGCAAAACCATTCAAAATACAATCCAAAATACATTGATTCACAAACAAAATGGTGTGAGTTGACTTTTGGTATACATATGTTTACTATGTGAACTGGTGACGAGATACACCCAAGCAAGGTGTGTCAAAACGTAAACCAAAAACGAAACACAATAGCAACTCACTATGTAAACAAAATCACTCACGCAATGTGTGCAATGGATTGTAATCATGAATGATACCAAGGTATCTAAAATAAGACACAAGATCTGAAACATAAATTTTAAAAATATTGTGTTGGGTGTTTGAATTTGGCAGTAAAATCTAGGAAAAAGGTGGAAATTATTTGGGTATTCAAAAATGGGTGTTGTAAAACCAGAAACAACTAATTAAGAAATAAAAAATCTATAATTGGGATATTGGGTGGGAAAAACTCTAATTAAATATCCATATTCAGATAAAAGCAAAGATTAAAATTATGAAGTAACTTAATTGAAATTTATTTAATCTTTTATTAAATTTTAAAATAGAAGGAACACAGCAACTGAGTACCAATGTACCTGTTGTGTGCTGCGGTTGTGGTTGCCCCCGCGGGTCAAAGAATAGAGTTAGTGCAACCCAAGTGCCTACTCAAGAAGGAGATGAGAGAGGAGAGTTCAATAGTGACACTGCACTGACATAGCCAGTTCAAGGAGCACAAGCTGCTAGGGTGCAGAGCATCAACCCTTGGGTCCCCAAGCTGACCCAGAAGCCCACCAAGGTTACCACAACAAAAACAGTTAGAAACAAGGAGATAAAACTTACTTTGTATGTGTTTGACGTTGTGTACTGGCAAGAGTCAGTCCTGTCAGCCATGCTGGAGAAGGTGAAGCCTGTACTTGATACTAGCTACAAGCCCTACGTCAGTGATGGCAATCAGGAGGAGGACAAGGAGCCTGAGTTCTACCAAACCAATGAGGGACAGTTAGTGCTAAAGAAAGTTGCTGCATTTTACACCAAGGTGCCCATGCCCTGTGTTGTGCCCAACGCCAACGAGCCAATCCCCACCACTAAAAAGCCCACTCACAAGCGCATTCCTGACATTAAGTGCATCATCTTTTTCTGGCTCATGCGGGAATCTGGTGATTACAAGGCAGCTGCAGCTCTTGTTGGGGTGGATCCCAAGTACGCCTCAAAGACCTTCAACAAGTTCATTGATACTGGCCAAGTCCTTGTTGCAGAGAAATCCTTGCGTGTTTCTACCATGCTCACCAAGGAGCACAAATGAGCAATCTGCCAGTGGATCACCCGGGACTGCCATCTTAAACTGGCAAATATACAGGCCGTGGTTAAATCTACTTTTGGGATTGAGGCCTCAATTTCCTTTTACTACCATCTGGTGAAGGGAATGTGATTTTCTTGGAAAAAGATTGGGGTATCCCCCTACAACAGAAACAGCCCAGCCAACATTGATGTCCGGAAAAACTACACAGAGGCGTACACTGCCCTCAAAGCCAAGGGGACAATCAAATTTTATTATATTGACAAATTGGCATTTTCCTCATCAATGTGCAATGGGTATGGCTATGTCCCCAAAGGCTCCAATGATGGGGTGGCTTGGTGTGCTGCAGTCTGTGCCACAGCCTACTCAATGGTGGCTCTCCTTGGTCCAAAGGGGGTCGAGCTCTACCAAATGATATTGGGTTTGCATAACAGCAGGACCTTTCTATCATTTCTCCAATTGGTCCAGGAGCACCTAAGGTGCACAAGCCCTGGCTTCACCAATGTCATTATGTTGGACAACGTTGGTCTCCACAAAGTGGCTGACATTCCTGAAGAATTTCTATCAATTGACACCAGCATTTCTGTGGGCCCCCAGCAATTGGCCACGGCAAATTTACGCCTTCTCTTCCTCCCAGCTTATTTGCCCTTCCTAAATCCCATTGAGGAAGTCTTTGGGTGGCTCAAGCATGTTGTCAAGCAAGGAACCCCAACTGGGACTGAGGACCCCTTTAATTTGCTGCAGGCCAGGATCCACACCCTCCCAGCTGAGACTGTGGCCAAATTCTATAGCCACACTGATTTGTTCATCCTGCGTGCCTAGCCAAACAGCCAATCAATTAAAGGCTTAGTGTGTCCAATTTTTTTATATTCTCTTATTTACTATTCAAGATTTATTAATTATCATTTTTATATTTAGATGTTTCCACACCCGCAATCACATTCAGAAGATCCATCAATAGATGTAAGTAATTTATTTATTTTATTATATATTATTTTATTATACCATCTGAGGTAATCCCAAATGCTCAATACTGGATTACGCAAAAATATTTAAATAACTTTTGTCAAATAAATATAAAAATAGTTCAAAAAAATTAAATGTAAAACATACAAGTTAGAATTTATTTTATTAACATATAATTTTAAACTTTTATGAAAACTGTTTCTGCAATATATTTTGCAAAACTGGTTTTCTGAAATAAAAATTATAAAAATTTATTATAATAAAAATTATTGGAATCATATTTTTATTGTGTGTGCATGTAGTGGGTTCTTTGGTATGTACCCTCCCTGCAATGGAGGTGGCGCACAACCTCCACTGCCACACTGTAGACAGTGGATACGCCATTATTAAAAAACTCCCTCCTGCTGGTGAAGAGGAGTAGGGTAAGGTGCAAACTAAGGAGCAGCTTTTTGGGCGGGGCTATAAACCTGTAAATCCCTGCCAGGACCAGGGCGTCTTGGATTACATGGTCCACTGAGTTATATCCAGGGGGGACCTTCTTCCTGTCAAGTGCAAGCTGGGTCTTGTCAATTCCCAGAAGGACCCTGTCTATATTCTATACGCTGGTGCTCATCCCAAAGAAGAAAAGATAGCCAAGGTAAACCACCAAGTGAAGCCTTTGCCCAGCAAAGGCTTCTGTGAACTCACACAATTTATTATAGACCGCGCTGATCTTCTTGTCGTGCCTGGTCTTTGCAAAGGTCAGCTCCATGGCTGCAGGGACCCCCATCTTGTTGGCACTCCAGGCCAACCCAAAGTCAGCAAGGAGGATTTTTGTCTTCTTGATGGCTGTTGTATCTGCAACAGTCAATTTTCCCACTGCGTGCCCAAATTTGTCCAGCAGGTAAGACAGGATGTGCTCCAACAGGAAGCAGAAGCAAGCAGCCGCATGAGCCTGGCCCATCTCTGGTACATTCTTGAATGGGAGCATTGCCAGGACGTCCCAAACAAGCTCAATGGAGTTTACACAGTAACTTCACTGAGGTTAACTGGGTCCAGGCAGACTAGTTGGGCATCCTTGTAGGCAGTAACTGCCCACTTGGATGCCCCCTCTCCATGTGTCAGCCCAGCCAATGCCTCCCTGGACATAGTAAAGGACCTGTGGATACAGTCCTCCAGCTCCTGCACGGCAGGGGGGAAAGATACAATTGCTTGGCCACATGAGTGGCATAATTTGCATAAAAGGTGGCCAGGGCAAAGGGGACCAGGACTTGGCGGAGTTTGCTGTCTATGTTTTCTAAGAAAAAAGGTAAGTTTTTTGATAATTTATTAATTTTGTTTTTTAGGCTACCTTTTTGTGTTTCTTCCTTTCCCGTAGCCTTGGCCGGCTTGGCCATTCTTGGCACAATCAACTGCGCTGGTAATTCAGTATCCTTTGCCCTGGCACGCTTGGAGGGTTTGAGATGTTCATACATCTCCGGGTCATCAACTCAGACAGACGGCACAGAAATATTGTATGCCTTAAATTGCAGGCCCTCCACCACCATCTTCTGGATGTTGAGAAGACGCTCAATGGTCTTCTCTGGGGTGTCTGGCATTTTTGACATTAGTGCCTTTGCAGACACCTTGTCTTTTTTGTCCCCAGTGAGGACAGCAGACTTAACTTTGGCTTTGACCTTGCGGTTGATGTCCTTGATTTTGGCAATTGCCAAGTTGAGGTCTTTGAGTAGTTTTTTGAGTTCTCTCATTTGATTTTTTTACTAACCTTTCCATATGTTTTTATAGCTTTTGCCCCAATAAGTTCTGTATTATTTTGATACTGTTGCCTCTTTGTTTATTCCTTTTTGTTTTCCCATCTACTACATTATCCCATCTTTTTACCCATTTTATATATGTTTTACACTCATCTCAATATGTGTTGTTTGCTTTGTGTTGGCATTGTTTCCTTGATTACCATATTATTTTTGGCGCTTGACATAGCCCCTTGAGAAAATATTAACAACAATTTGGTGATCAGCTAAATTTGAATTAGAAAATTATAGTGTTAACTGTTTTTAGATAAAGTTGTTACTGATCCAAATTCAAAACCTTAATGATAAACTTTAAGCCAATCAGGAGCCAAGTGATAAAGTGATTGTTGTGACATAAAGGGTCATTAAATAATTCTTTGGTGCATGTATGCTAAATAATATGATTGGCTGGTTGTGTTGCCATTGTGTGCCATTGTCACTGCGGCAAGTTGTTGATGGACTAGTGCCCAATCAGCTGCTGGGTTAACACTAGTCCATCAACAACTTGCCACAGCAGCAATGGCGCACAATAGCAAAACAACCAGCCAATCATATTAATTATTGCACGTGCATCAAAGAATTATTGAATGACCCTTTATGTCACAACAATCACTTTATCACTTGGCTCCTGATTGGCTTAAAGTTTATCATTAAGGTTTTGAATTTGGATCAGTAACAACTTCATCTAAAAACAGTTAACACTATAATTTTCTAATTTAAATTTAGCTGATCACCAAATTGTTGTTAATATTTTCACAAGGGTTATGTTTAAGTGCTAAAAATAACTGTTCTGGATCTAGATACACAACATAGTAAATATATGATTTTATAGAAATAAGCTAAACATAAAGAATAAAAACAACTATAAACAAAGAGAACATGAACAATTGATATTCATTAAAAGATAATATAAATAGAAAATGTTTAGTGACAGGGGTTTATTGGGGCGGGGGAGAGTGATGTCTAGGAGGCAGAATAACATGGGAAGGAAGACATAGAGGCGGTGATGGCCTGGGGGGATCTGAGATTGGGTGGGTTGGGCTTGCGGGTTAGGGGTGTTGGTGGCAGGGGGTGGAGGCAGGAGGATTTTGCGTGATGGCTGCCATATAACACTCATTGTATTCCTCATTTATCATTGGCTGGATGGGATGTTAAGTGACAGTGACCCAAGGTGGAAGGCGCTTATACTTACGTGATTGGTTGCCCATGTTCACATGGAAAACCATTTGCACAAACAAGTCAGCCACCATCTGGCAGCCAAAGAGAAAATTGTGGTCAAGGACCCCAAGATAGAGGTTATTGAAAGCCTGAGGGCAGCGCTCCCGTAATGTGGATCCCATGTTGAAGAAGACAACATCAGCCAGATGGACGTCTGCATGGCTGGCGGGGTAGACTGAGGCCTGGTGCCCACGTTGCTGGATGGCCTCAAGGGCGGTGGAGCTATCCTCCATCTGGTGGCTCAAGAAAACATGGTACTTGGAATTTGAGCCATCCCAGGAGTCAAGTAATCCACCAAGGATAAGGATGTATGAGTAGCCATCAATGGAATCTGGGTTTGCCCAATAGTAGACAAAACCCTTGGCTGAAACAGCCAGAAATGCACCAATAAACATCCCCTTCTTGACCTTCTTTCTTCCTTTTTGAGTGGCAGCTCTTCCTTGCTTGCCAAAATCATCAAAAGCTATTGATAGCTTGTAGTAGGAGATGAACATGACATCATCAGTTAGACTAGTCAGGCATCAGACCAGGGTTAATTTGATGGCGGTGTCATATGGGGAATCCTCAGCGCCATCCCATTGGTTGCCAGCAAAATTAGTAAGAACCTGTATGGAAGCCACCTTCCCATACATCCAGAGCTGCACCATGCGCTCAGACACCCATATGTTATGGCGCACAAGTTGCTTCCAGGCCTGGGTCAATGGAAGCTTGGGATCCCGCTGGAGGAGGTCAAGCATGATTGGGTACACCTCATTGATTTGGGACTTGGGGGTCTTCTTGGGCTTCTTGGCTGTCCTGATCAGATTCCCCCTGTTCATCAGGTTGTTGAATTCCAGCATGACAGTAGCTTGGATAAATTAAAACTGGGCGGTAATCTGTTCCCAGGACAGACCCTGTAGATTCAGTGCCACAATTTCCTGAAGAATTTGGGTGGTGATGATTTGTTTCTTGGGGCGCTGGGCCAGGGGAGCTGAGGCCTGATTGGCTGTAGGGGGGCAGGTTGGATGGTGGCAGGAAGTTGTTCCAAATCAAGGTTACCATCTTGATTGGTTGGTTGATGGGCAGCTTGTGCAGGGGTGGGTACAGAAGTGGGGGCAGAGCTAGACACTATGTGACTACTGAACAAGTCAAAGCCATAGGGGTCAGTGGTCAGGTACAGGCCAGCTTCCTTGTTAACCACCTCAAAGGCTTGGGTGTAAACAGATGCCTCCACGTTCTGAGCCTTGCCTCCATTGAAGCTGGTCTGGCTGCTGCTGGCTTGGCTGCTGGCGCTGTCAAAGATATTGCTTGTAAAAACCATTATAAAAAATCTAGGATAAAATCACTAAAAGTAGAAATTTTAAAATTTAATGATTTATTTTTGTTGTAATCTCAAGTCCATATTTGGAAGGTTCTCAAAATCATTCCATACATATCTGGAGCCATTAAAATGAATAAAATACCTCTGTTCCTAAATTGGATAGCTGTTGATTGGCTGTTAAACTGTTATATTTCTATTTTAAGCTGCTCATACTACACATCTTGTGTGAGTTCATTTTGTTTTGTGCTTGTGGAATCTCGCTTCTAGATTGCTCAAATTTTGTTTCATTTTATTCCTTCTGTTGATGCCTTGTATTAATCCTGATTGGATTATAATATACTCCAGAACAACATTCATCCATTTCACTTGTTGTGTCAGTTCATTTTGTTTGTGGTTTGAACTACACTGCTTGATGTTTGATATAATTTTGTATAATGGGCTAGTGAAATTTTGTTTTTTGTTTGAAAGTCCATTTATTAACTGAAATTTAATAAATTAATTGAATCCTGAATCTTGCGCAGCTTAGATTTTGTTTAAATCTGAGGTATTTTTTGGTTATTGCCATAGCTTTTAAAACTACTGTAAGCAGAATAACCAAAGCAATAACACCCATCCTCAAAATGTGACTCACACCGCTCAAGCTAACTAAGCAAGCACTGAAGACACCAACAAGGAGGGAAAAGCTCAGGAGAGTGCTTAGGCATGCCACTCCCACTTTACAAGACTTGTACAGGGACCAAGACATGAATTCAATCAAAATGATCCAAGTACTCTCCAGCAATTCTCTACTGTTTGCTGCCCAAACCAGAAATAAACTCTTCACTTATTCTTTCTGCTTTTGCAGGTATCAAGGCACAGCATTATTTGACACTGGAGCAGACCAATCCCTCATTGACAAGAAAATTTTCAACCTAATGAAACTACCCCCTGGTCCAAAGCAATATCAAAAGAGTTATAATGGCAGGCAATAGAAGCACACCAGTCACAAAGGAAACAAAACCTTTCCACACCCAAATTAGAGATATGCAGACTACGCACAGTGGCCCTATCATGCCAATTCCCAAGTATAATGTCATACTTGGCCTAGATTAGATAGAAAGACCAAACTGTAAGAGAGGGGGGCTAAACTAACTAAGTTTGGCTCCTATCCCGGTTGAGATGAACCACCAGGATGCCACCCAGTGGAGTACTGGGATGGCCGCTTGGAGGGGGGACCAGAGAGAGGATGCAGAAGACAACTGAGGTAAGTACACATTCAACCCCATCAGCACTAGCCCGGTGAGCAACCAGGGCATACAAGTGAGAGCGGTAGGCAACTTATTGTGTGCTTAAAGGGGTACCAGGTTATTCCTCTCCAGACTGAGAAAGGAAGGCACCAGCACCTCCTCCAGCACAGGGGCAGGCAAAGTGTGATCAGCAACTTGTAAATCCAAATCATTGCAGGTCAAGCTCTTGACTAAAGCCTCCCCAGAGATAAGTAATCCACTAGGAAGGTGCAGGAGACTAGAAGGATTGTCTCCCACAAGGCAAGTAGAAGAGGAGATGAAATACCACAAATCAGGGGATTTTGTCCAAAGAAGAAGAAAAAAAGGGGGACAGGGAAAAAGCACAAAGTTTAGGACAGGAAGAATCATAGTTGCAAATACCATAAAATTTGAAATTTAAAAGTGAAAATGTTGAACCTCACTGTTATAGAATTATATGTGGGTGAGCCAGATACAAGAAAAATTGAGTAGGAAACATAAGGGAACCCTTGGGAGCCTTGGTGGTGGTCTCAGATGGCTTGGGCGGGCATAAAGGTGAAAGCAGGTTCAAAATCAGTAAAAATCAAAGAAATCTCAAAATAACAATAAGATTTATATGATTTTTTAAATTGAATTTTCAAGTTCAAATCTATACTTAGGGACTTAAAGGAGACCACTGGGTTCAGAAAGGACCATATAATAGTAAGTTTTAATGAGACAACCATTAACACTTTGCTTCAAATTAAAGAGGACTCCAAAGCAGAGTCAACAAAACTAAAGACTAAATATAAGGCAACTGTTTCCATGTTTAATAAATTTGAAAATTGACAAGCAGGGGAATCAAAGTCCCCTGGCATTTTCAAAAGGGGTGAGCTTCTAGGAGATAAATCACATGACCACAAGTATTACATCCAATTAGCTAGGAGAGAAATTTTGCTGGCAAGGCCAGCGGCACGGGAGAGTTCCAAGGTTATTTCTGTGGCTCTACCCAATTGACTAGAAGGCATCCCAGACATTTCAGATTTATTTGGCTTTCTGGGCATTGATGTGACGTCTTTTGATTGGTTGCTTCTGATTATTTTTGAAGGAGGGCAACACCATTCCAACAAGTAATCCAAATTAATCAGTGTTTCTTCCCAGGGCGGGGCAACCAAAGCCGGAGAATCTGTGGGGTAAGCCAAAACAAATATCTCATCTACAGTGTTTGCCAAAACCCCCAAGGAATTTAGAAGCTTGGCTGTTATTTTGGGGCCTTTTTTGGTTCAGCAGGGAAAATGTTTTGATCCAAAGCTAAATGGGGCAGTAAATTTACACAAACCTCATATTGACTGGGATAGCACTACCCTCACCATACAACAAGGCAAGGTGCACCACTATGTCTACCCAACTCATCTTGACACACTTATGATAGACCACATTTTTGTGAAGATCATGGAGACAGAAGAGGAAATGGACCCCAGCAAAATCAATTAGAACTCCTGCATATATGAGGTTATCCACTTTAAAAGTACGGAAACCAGACGTGAGAAAGACCATATTTGAGAACAGCTAGTCATTGAATTCCCTTCTGTCTTTCCAGAAAATTTACCAGGGTTACCACCCAACCAAGACATACAACACAAAATGAACTCAAGGGAAGTGTACTAAAGGAACACCCCATTTACTGTTTCACACCTCAGAAAGACAATGCTTTAAAAGCCTATCTTTACCAAGCCCTTGAGAAAGGCCTCATTTGACTATCTAAATCACCTTTTGGCGCAGATGTCTTCTTTGTGGTGAAGAAGGATGGTGGACTCTGCCTAGTCACAGACTACAGAGCGCTCAAGGAGGTCACAATTAAGAACAGGTATCCCCTGATCAATGACCTTTTTGACACCCTGGGGGGTCCCAAGTCTTCACAAAAATTGACTTGACAGCAGGCTATCACCAAATCTATGTGAAACCTGAAGATATACCAAAGACTGAATTCAGAACCAAGTATGGTTCCTTTTTAATGTATGGTTCTCAATTTTGTTATGACAAACACTCCAAGCACTTTTGTGACCTTTATTAACAAGGTCTTCAAGGAACACATTGGAAAACAAGCAATCATCTACCCGGACAACATAATCATCTACAGTCCAACTGTAACACAATACTGGGAAGACGTCTTCCTGGTACTTTGCACCCTCAAGGAAAACCAACTCATTGCCAAACCTTCAAAATATGACTTTTTCTTGCCTGAACTTCCATTCCTTGGTCACATTATCAGTAAGGACGGAATAAAACCAGACCCAGAAAAGATACACACTATAACCAACATGCCAGTGCCAAGGAACAAGAGAAAACTCCAAAAATTCCTCAACATGGTAGCCTATGTCAGAAGGTTTATCCCTAACTGGGGTGTCTTAACTTCCCCCTTATCTGTGTAATATCCAATTATTGAGGGTAAAACTTTAGTAACATAAGATGGCAGGTCAGGCAGCTCAAAGAAGTTTAAAGCGTAAACAATTGGATAGAGGTTTATTGCCTGACAGAATGCTTTGTCAAGGATGTTGCATTGTCTAAGGCTGCCAGCAAGGTACAGTAGCGTAACTGTGGAGATCAAATATTTAGCTAAGTTAGGAGTTGGTTGAGATGAAGCCAGAGGTGTCCACAGGTTCAAATCCATTGAGTTGAGGCAAGTTGGATCATTATACTATATCCCTTTTGGTCACTGTGGTTCAGGACCAAACTGAGCATAGGTTGGCTGGTTGCCCCTATCCCAAGTTAAGCTGTCAAGACAGCTGTGAAGATGATATAGTTTATCTTATGACTTGGGGAGGGGTAATGGGTTTAGTAAGGTTACTTGCTTAGACTAGATAAAGGATTTCTTAATGTGATAATATTCAGAAGGATATTCACTCAATGATAGCACAAACTATCATTGAGGGGTTTGTCTTTATTTACACTAGTGGACCTGCAAGGCATGATTATTGGAAGGCATATCATTGGGGAACCAATAGTCTGAGTTGCATATGATATTCCCTTTTCTGGATTGGCTTGGGTGGCTGGTAATTGAGAAGTTTTAGCTGGATCCAAGTTTGCATTGGCATAGTGCAAGTTTGTTCTTCTTCATGCATCCAAATTCATTTACTAAATTTGGTGCATGATTTCCATTGTTGGAGAGCCTGTCAGTCCATTTCCCCTTTTGTAAGCTCCCAAATTGGGCAGCAGTTCCTCCCAAGTTTAGCTTTGTGAAAATTGCCTTTCCTGGTTTCCTAATTTGGCTATTTCCCAAAGGAGTGGATGGGGACTGGCCTGCTGGAATGGGAGGGCAAAGGCTGGAAGGTGACTGGCAGGTGGCAGGCTGGCTTATGGGTGCCTAGTTTGAGGATGGCTTGCAGGTGGGGCTTGCAAGAGTAGTGAGCGCCTGTGCAGTGGCAGTGAGCATCTGATTGGCGGCAGCGGGTGCCTACATAATGACGGCAGGTGACAGCTTGGTTGTTGCAGGCTTCTGCATGGTGGCAGTGTGTATCTGCTTGATGGAGGCAGATGTCTGCACGTTGGCCGTGGGCGCCTTAACGTTGACAGTGGATGGCAGTTTGTTGGTTACACAACTATAAGTGTCAGGGATATTCCTGACAGTCTGCAATCACAGGCAAGACAACAAAGTTTTTATGGATACCACTAAGAGATCAACATTTCTGACAACTCAAAGAACACATGGTCACTTCTCCTATCCTACAATACCCAAACTGTGAAGGAATATACTAACTGGAAGCTGATGCTTTCAACTACACAATTGGAGGTGTACTCCAAATACAGACTGCAGAAAAGGAATTCCTCCATGTAGCATAAAAATCAGGAAAGTTTTCTGATAGTGAACAAAGAAATTCAATACATGACAAAGAACTGGTAGCTATTGTGCATTGTCTCATGAAGAGGTGATGCTACCTGGAAAGCACATGTGGGGTTCCTGGTCACTAGTCCCCAAAGTGTGTCCTGGGTCATAGCCAGGGACCAACTGGAAGGATTTTCATTCTCTAGTATGTGAAAAGGTATCTCAGAAATATGTATAGGGGTCAAAATGGGCTTTTATTCCCTCTCAGAAGAAAGATCCCCTTAGAAACCTTCTGGTCTATAGCCCAGGGGCCAAGGTAACCATTGGTATGTGCTAACACTGAAGGTCCTACAACCATATCTTGGACCTCTACTCATCAGCATTAGAATTATACTCCTTAGTCTTTGGCTCCTGATCTTTAGTCTTAGACTCCTGCTCCTTAGTCTCAGGTTCCAGCCTCTTATCCTGAGCTTCAGCTTTCTCATCTTAGGCTCCAGCTCCTTTATCTTGGGCTCCTGTACTCTGCTCCAGCTTCAACTCTTTATCTCCAGCTCCTTTGTCCTGGGCTCCTGCACCTGTATATTGGGCTTCTGCACCTTTATATTATGCTTTAAGACCTCTGTATAGTCCTTGTGGCCTTTGAAATCCACTGTGTGAGTCCTTGAAAAGCCTCAGATAGCTTTCCATTTTATAGCTCCTTGTTTCAGTTCAAATTCTCTCTTAGAACTCTGATTTTCAAAGCTTAAACTATTCAGTTTTTCTTTCTCTACAATATATTAAAATTTATAGCTTACTTCAGCCAATAAAAACCCTGAGTTTTCTGCTTCATTTTCTCATTTCTTAGGCTTTAACTCTTAAGTTAAAACCTTCAAAACACTGATCAAACAGGCTTTGACCTGCAGCCAATCAAACACTTGGATTCAATGGTTTTGCCAAACAGTTCACCCAAATGACTTGCTCTTGACCATGGTTCAAACCTGGCGCTGTCTTGCTCTGGATAAACAACTGCTCTGCGTTTTGAACGGTTTTGCTGTAATTCCCATCATGTTTCTCTGGCAAAACTCAAGCGCTTTTGACTATGTTTTACTTAATGGATTTTTGAACCCTCAATTCTTCAACGTTTCTCCACGTTTCTCTGCATTTTCTTCAGCATTTTACTACTTCAAACCCGCCTGTTGCTTGCCTTTTGTCTTTCCCAATCATTTTGGAAAAATTCCAACACTTGTTCTCACAGTTTCTCTGTCCTGTTTACGGCCTCTGTCTAGCTCCTTTTCACTCAATCAGCTCTTAATAATTTACAGTTTGATTTCTGTAAATTATTTCTTCTTCTTTTTATTTTATTCATATGATAAGTAATTTCATCTTTGTATCATATCTATAGGCAGCATAGATTAATTCTTTACCTGCTTTTTTCTGATCATTTTCTTTTTAAAAGCCCAAAACAATCATCCTAGCTCCTGTATTCATCCCAGCTAGTCCTTCACCAACATCTTCTGGTCCTTTTTCATCCACCAACAGACCTTTCTAGTCTAGACACCAGTCCTTTCCAGCCAGCAATCAGTCAATTCCAGTCATTAATCAGACCATTCCAGTCAGCAATCAGTCCATTCCAGCCAGTAATCAGCCCAGTTCTCATCATGAACCACCTAGGTTCTAATCCTTATAATGAACCATCTTGGTTTTAATCCTCATAATAAACCACCTAGGTTCCAATCCTCATAATAAACCATCTTGGTTCCAATCCTCACATGTAACCATCTTGGCTCCAATCCTCACAACGGTCTCCCAGTCCCTCAACTAGTCTTCACTGTGATCATACAGTCCCTCTTACTAGTCTTACTGTAGATCCTACCGTGAACCACTTTGGTTCTAATATCAGCCCCCAATGCCAATACCTCAGAATCAGGCAATAAGTCTACAAGGCTACTTGCGCTTGGCTGGGCCCTTTACAAATGTCCTCCACCTGGGTCATTCAACCACAAACAATCCTCATGTCTGTGCAGTTGTCTTTACTCACTAAGGTGATTAAGTCTGAGCTTTCAGTTGCAAAGTAATCAGCTTTACTTCCCAGAGGCCTGATCACACCAAGTTCTGCAGCTGCTTCCCCAAGCAACTGCCCTGGTGACACCCCTGAGCATATCCATGCCCTCCAATGATTACTTTGGGATCTTCCCAAAGCTCCCATGGAAACATAGACAATGACAACCTACCAGTCCATTAAGTAGGGTGCTTGCTCACAGACCTCCTGTAAGCGCACAAGGGCACATAGAGCTATCTTAGCTCCGCCCCTTCCCTGGCAGCCCACGTCACCCGCCAGGATAACATCACCAACTAACCCTGGTAGCCCGTGTTACCCACCAGGGTGATCCACTCCCCACCCCTAGCAGCCATCATTCCCTGCTGGGTAGAGACACCTGACGAGCCCACAGCAACCAAAGTTTCCTGCTGGGCTATCACATTCCTCACCCCTAACAGCCATCATTCCCTGCTGGGCTGGTTCATCATTTGCCTCTAGTAGTCTTTTGCTACCTACTAGGCAGGCCTTATCTTCCCCTAGTAGCCAATGCTCCCTACTAGGCCTCTATCTGTCAAAAACCATTAGACTTTCTCTTGGCCAACATTAGCCCTGCCTTAAAAACCACCCAACATGTGGACCATCACATTGCACAAATATTCAAAGTGCTAACCAACCACAAGTCATTGATATTCTTTAAAACCCAACAGCACATATCCCAAAGATAAGCAGAACGGATGAGCTTTATTGTGACAGTCCACATGTTGGATGGTTTTGAAGGCAGGGCTAATGTTGGTCAAGAGAAAGTTTAGTGGCTTTTGACAGGTAGGGGCCTAGTAGGGAGCTTTAACTACTAGAGGAAGGTAAGACCTCCTAGTAGGTAACAGATGACTACTAGAGGCAAATGATGAACCAGCCCAGCAGGGACCATTGTCTGCTTGAGGTGGGGAGTGGATGACCCCGGCAGGTAACACGGGCTGCCAGGGAAGGGGCAGAGCTAAGATAGCTCTATGTGCCCTTGTGCGCTTACAGGAGGTCTGTGAGCAAGCACCCTACTTAATGGACTGGTAGGTTGTCATTGTCTATGTTTCCATGGGAGCTTTGGGAAGATCCCAAAGTAATCATTGGAGGGCATGGATATGCTCAGGGGTGTCACCAGGGCAGTTGCTTGGGGAAGCAGCTGCAGAACTTGGTGTGATCAGGCCTCTGGGAAGTAAAGCTGATTACTTTGCAACTGAAAGCTCAGACTTAATCACCTTAGTGAGTAAAGACAACTGCACAGACATGAGGATTGTTTGTGGTTGAATGACCCAGGTGGAGGACATTTGTAAAGGGCCCAGCCAAGCGCAAGTAGCCTTGTAGACTTATTGCCTGATTCTGAGGTATTGGCATTGGGGGCTGATATTAGAACCAAAGTGGTTCACGGTAGGATCTACAGTAAGACTAGTAAGAGGGACTGTATGATCACAGTGAAGACTAGTTGAGGGACTGGGAGACCGTTGTGAGGATTGGAGCCAAGATGGTTACATGTGAGGATTGGAACCAAGATGGTTTATTATGAGGATTGGAACCTAGGTGGTTTATTATGAGGATTGAAACCAAGATGGTTCATTATAAGGATTAGAACCTAGGTGGTTCATGATGAGAACTGGGCTGATTACTGGCTGGAATGGACTGATTGCTGACTGGAATGGTCTGATTAATGACTGGAATTGACTGATTGCTGGCTGGAAAGGACTGGTGTCTAGACTAGAAAGGTCTGTTGGTGGATGAAAAAGGACCAGAAGATGTTGGTGAAGGACTAGCTGGGATGAATACAGGAGCTAGGATGATTGTTTTGGGCTTTTAAAAAAGAAAATGATCAGAAAAAAGCAGGTAAAGAATTAATCTATGCTGCCTATAGATATGATACAAAGATGAAATTACTTATCATATGAATAAAATAAAAAGAAGAAGAAATAATTTACAGAAATCAAACTGTAAATTATTAAGAGCTGATTGAGTGAAAAGGAGCTAGACAGAGGCCGTAAACAGGACAGAGAAACTGTGAGAACAAGTGTTGGAATTTTTCCAAAATGATTGGGAAAGACAAAAGGCAAGCAACAGGCGGGTTTGAAGTAGTAAAATGCTGAAGAAAATGCAGAGAAACGTGGAGAAACGTTGAAGAATTGAGGGTTCAAAAATCCATTAAGTAAAACATAGTCAAAAGCGCTTGAGTTTTGCCAGAGAAACATGATGGGAATTACAGCAAAACCGTTCAAAACGCAGAGCAGTTGTTTATCCAGAGCAAGACAGCGCCAGGTTTGAACCATGGTCAAGAGCAAGTCATTTGGGTGAACTGTTTGGCAAAACCATTGAATCCAAGTGTTTGATTGGCTGCAGGTCAAAGCCTGTTTGATCAGTGTTTTGAAGGTTTTAACTTAAGAGTTAAAGCCTAAGAAATGAGAAAATGAAGCAGAAAACTCAGGGTTTTTATTGGCTGAAGTAAGCTATAAATTTTAATATATTGTAGAGAAAGAAAAACTGAATAGTTTAAGCTTTGAAAATCAGAGTTCTAAGAGAGAATTTGAACTGAAACAAGGAGCTATAAAATGGAAAGCTATCTGAGGCTTTTCAAGGACTCACACAGTGGATTTCAAAGGCCACAAGGACTATACAGAGGTCTTAAAGCATAATATAAAGGTGCAGAAGCCCAATATACAGGTGCAGGAGCCCAGGACAAAGGAGCTGGAGATAAAGAGTTGAAGCTGGAGCAGAGTACAGGAGCCCAAGATAAAGGAGCTGGAGCCTAAGATGAGAAAGCTGAAGCTCAGGATAAGAGGCTGGAACCTGAGACTAAGGAGCAGGAGTCTAAGACTAAAGATCAGGAGCCAAAGACTAAGGAGTATAATTCTAATGCTGATGAGTAGAGGTCCAAGATATGGTTGTAGGACCTTCAGTGTTAGCACATACCAATGGTTACCTTGGCCCCTGGGCTATAGACCAGAAGGTTTCTAAGGGGATCTTTCTTCTGAGAGTGAATAAAAGCTCATTTGACCCCTATACATATTTCTGAGATACCTTTTCACATACTAGAGAATGTCAAATTCTTCCAGCCAGTCCCTGGCTATGATCCAGGACACACTTTGGGGACTGGTGGACAGAAAGCACACACTTATTCAAAGGTACCCCATGACAATTGAATATAAACCAGGCAAAGAAATGCTCACCACCAACGCCCTATCAAGGCTGTACAATAAACATGTCTTATGCGCTGATAGGGACCCAAATTGGCCCATGTTAATCATAGGGAATCTCCAAGAAGGGTTCCCCCTGGCACACCAATATAAATCCAAGAGAAACCCTCAAGAAAAAAACCTGTTCAAAAATGTATATGGTACACTACACTAAATACTCCCAAGTGGTGATACTGTACCCTATATCATGTCAACACAGAAGGTTGTCACCATTCTAAAATATCACAGAGACCTGGGATACTCCGTAGCCAAAACTTAAGTGAGTATCTCAAAACACGCTACTGGTGGCCTAACATACTGGATGATATCAAAGAGTTATGGAACAATGTGAGTTCTGTGAAAAGTACACCCAATCCAAGGCACCACCCAAATCAGTACTAATGGTGTTTATCATGCAACCCTTCAAGGTATAGCTACTGGATATTGCGGGACCAATGCCCAGTGACAACAAAGGCAAAAATTACATAATAACAGCTATTGGCTACACAACCAGGTGGTCTGTGGCACAAGATAAAAAAGAAAACAACAGCAATGATGTGAGACAATTTATTGGCAAAGAAATCATAGCTAAGTTCAGAAAACCTGACCTTCTGATCACATACAGGGGAACTAAACTAAATGCCATTGACACCAATATCTACCTAGCTAAGAATGGAATAAAGCATACCATAGCCAGTTCCTAACACCTGAAAGCCAATGGAAGAGTAGAACAACTAAACGGCTTGCTAGTGGAAGCCCTCAGTAATTTATCTGCTAACAATCCAAAAACTTGGGTTGATATGTTACCAACAGAACTCATTGTGTGTAGAACATAAGTCAACTGCAATAAAGGCAAAAGCCCACCCTTGCTATTAATACTGCAGGACCACAGTTACCTCTTCCCAAAAAAGTTCCAAATGGCAGTGATCCAAAAGTACAACATGCCAGACAAGACCAAGCAGATATGGAGCGGAAAAGGATTGAGAGAGAGGGAGTCCCCTTGCAAAAAGAAAGATTCCAAGTTGGGGGGAAAGATCTGGGTTATCAATCACAACATGCGCAAATTGAAACCAGGGTTACAAGGACCAGGGATCATCATGAGAGTCAAAATAAACAGCACTTATCTTTTCAAAGGAATTGGCGCTTGTATAGAACTCAAGTGTATGCACCATGATCAACTCTTCCTGTGCAAAGCAAGAAAAGCACAACATAACTCTCAAATTTCTGTACCCAATGCAAAACTAGATCAATACCAAGCCCAAATCCTCAACACTGTTAAGGAGCTGGATGTACTGGTATTCTGGTTGTCACTGACACACTTAAAATCCAGTCATTGCCTGGTTTGGTGCCAATTCAGTATACAGTTCAACATACCAGAAATGGCAATAAATCAATATCACATGAATTGTCCAGGTATCCAGAAACTTGAATCCATTCTGCACATTACTGCCCTTATCTTTGATCTGACTTAAATCCCTGCCACAGTGCAAGCTATATAAGTCTAAAGTATTATCTAATAAAATATACTTCTCTTCTTCTTAATTCCATATTTGAAGCTTGCCCAAAGGTTGTTCCTCATTAATACACTCAAGAAAATTCCTAAGGCTCCACCTTCCAAAACCCTGGGGGGAGATGTCATAACATCTTCAATTACTCCCTCTTGGGAAAGTAATTTCCCAAGTGATTCCCTGACTAACCATCAAGTTGGTGGCACCCTTATTGATTTCCCATCTATCACAGGGATAAAACCTTTTGAGTACTACTCAGAACATTACTTGGACAAGACTTGTGACCCTCATGACATACATGGACAGTATGTGGCTTCCCATAATACTATATAATAGTCAAAACTCATATCCAATAAAGTATCATTCTCTTCTTAATTTTCCCCTTTATTTTATTTATTATACTTCTAAGAAGTATATACTCAACAGAAAGATAACTTGTTTTTTATATAAGAGAGATTTGAATCAGGAATTTTAAATTGATCTTGATAATGATTTGGGATTTTATTCTTGAAGGGTAACATGCAGGATCAGGAATCAGGGTTTTCTTGTTATATAATGTGACCATACAACAGTCACATTTAGTATTTAGCCAAATAAATACTCCAAGATATATAAAGATTTTCTGTTTTTGTTGTTTATTTAATGTAGATAGGGTTGACTGGAGTTATTCAGATAAATATTCCTGGAAACTTGGTATCTATATTTTGATAAAAGAATAGAATATGGTTTATTAGTTAGGCTGTACTAACTGGCAGAATTGAGACTATATCAGTCAAGTCAATCTTGGGGACTAGGTGTCTTGCAAAACGGTTTGATTAACCCCAAAGGTTAGTTAAAAATATACCTGTGAATATAATCAATGAGGATTTATTCATTGGGCCAAAATGAGCTTGGCTTTGTCAAATAAAGACCGGGTGTCTTCAAATCAAGTTGATTAACCATGTAGGGTAGACAATATAATTGATAGGGGATCAATTAACCAACAATAACCAAATTTAGACAATAGTGTCTGGGCATTTAGGTTTAATCAGCTGCTTTAATTTTTGAACAATAATACCTTAGATCTAGAATACACAGATTCCACAGGGATTTGGCGCCAGGAGCTTGGAAAGTTCCATGCCAAATCAATACATTGAAACAAAAGATATCATGTGATTCCTTTGTATTGTGGGAACATTCTCATAGGTTGAGAAATGTGGGGATCTTTTAGGTAAAGATCCAGATTGGATGGCATTGTTATGTAATAAGTCACATGATATGAATCAAGGGTTGATTTGGGAACTAAAGGGGGTTTCAGCCAAATATTCCCCAAATGATATATAAGAAAAAACAGCAATATTTCAATAAAATAGAAATATTGTCAATTTTGACGCTTTCCCCTCATCTACTTTTCAATTTCCATGCCTTCTTTATGTTCCTTTGAAAGGGCTAAGTTTGGAGTTCTCCATGTAGAAACTGCTGTTGCTAGGAAGGAAGTTCCTGGAGTCTCTCTCAAAGAGGCCTGGGAGAGTCTGGAGGTTACAAAGACTGGGCCCAAGGAGTCATTAGTAGAGGTCAAAGCAGCTTTAAAAGAATTGTATACAGACTATTTTTCCAAGGAAGAAACCCCTGTGCAAGAGAATCAAATTTATTCTTGGGATTTGTGGAACTTGCTGGTAGGATTTGATGAAATTATGCAACAGTTGAAGCATAAGGCAAACCAAGAAATTGAAGCTCTCAATGCAAGGGAAGAAAAAAGTTGAGATTATAGCCAGATGGCATGACAACAACAAAGTGCTGTCACATAAAATTGCCTCTTTGGAGGTGTTGTAACTGTGCTGTTTTAGCAGAGTTACAAGGGGAAAATATTTAGAAGATAGATAGTATTCTTTATTGGGAGATAATGATTATATAGTTAATGTGAGTCATGGATAACAGGAACATGATAGGGCTGATCACACAGTGGGATGGTGAAGGGGGTGGCTTAATCCTGGTAATGAGTCAAGCGCCAAAACAAGGTATCCACCGTAGGGGATCAGCATTTGTTAATGTTGTTGTATTTGGCAATTAAAGTTGACTTCTTAGTCTGGCTTCAAGTAGCCAGGTAATTGAATTGCGGGTCACAAACCTGCTTACTTGGAACCTTGCTGGCAGGTCAAGCCTGCTGTTTTGACACTAATTTTTACTAGTAATTTAGGGGTTTGAAACCAAAAACCAAGTTTAAATTCACTTGAATTTGACTCTGTTTTATAATTTGGTTAGCTAAAATACTGATTTAAGGGGAAATTTATAAGTAAATATACTAATAGAAATGAAAAAGCCTGTGTTTGACACTCTAAAACAAAAAGTGACCAGTTTGACACTTTTTAAGCCAATTTTAATTTTATTAATAAAATACATATGCGCTTATATAAAATTTGCTATTTACTATTATATTTTTCTTATTAGTGTCCATAGTTGTCAATTAGGCTCCCAGGCACCACTATACTGGATTTAGTGATATAGACAATCAAATATACCACTTGTTTTACATTATGTCATTCCCAGGCTTGTGGATTAAGTGGTGCCACATAAATTAAGCCCAATTTATTAAGAGATTTCATATGTACTTTATAAAAAACAGAAACTCAACTCCCCCTCTGTTCAACTCCATCCACTTGCCACACAATTAGTTTTGGATTTAACTAATCAAAGGCTCAGAATTAAGGCTAAATTAATATGTGACACTATGAGCGCCACTCAACACTCATCCACTTGACACTTTAACTTGGGGATTAGTACAGAGAGCTTCTTAACGTTTTAACCAACACTATGGTGAATAATTCACTCCCAGCTCCTCACAGCCAAAATTAAACACTAATACACACCTTCCTACTCATTTACTTTTTTAACTTATGCTGTATTTTTTATTTTCAAGCATATAAAACTGCCTTTCTTTTGAGTTAACTTTTGAACCTGTTTTAAATTTAAGCAAATTTTTATATGTAAAAAACATAGTATATTTGATTTTTCTGCTCAACTCTGGTATACTTGACAGTGAGAATTAAGCTTTTTCCAGCTGATTGACAGTGCCAAACTTGACACTTTACTATGTTTTGAATTTTTAACTCCTAATAAAAAAGGTTCCACATAATATTTTTTGCAATTATAATCTACTACTCTTCCTTCTACTCTCTATATAACTTTTATATACTTTTTTTGATTTTTAATTATACTTTTACATTGATTTAGCACTAAGATGTTATGCTGAACCTAACATCTTTGATGCTTCATCATAAATTCACTTATTTTCTATGTTTTAACCTTTATATCTATACTTTGAGTTTATATGTTGCTTATATTTACTTTGTTATGTTTTTTTCTTGATAAATGAAGCTTTATTTGCATACTTTTTATTTGACTTTTACTTTGCTTTACCTCTGCATTTATATCTTTCATTCTGTTTTATTTATAAAACTAAACTTTTTGTTAGCCAAGATCATCTAAATTCAACAAGCCTACCAAGTGCCAAGCCTCAAAGGGCTCAAAAGAAACTTCCTCCACCCCCAAGTGTGTCAAGAAGCCTGCAAAGGCAAAGTCTCCAACTCCATCTCCCCCCCTCCACCCTCATCTTCAACTTCTCCCCAATTCCTCAAATAAAAGTGATGACTTCCTCACTGATCACTCTTTTTACAAGTCAGAGGCTGACTCCAAACCCACCAAGGAGCGCTGTACCAAGAAGTCAAAGGCTGTCAAGGAGCCCACCTCTTCACTGATAAGAATAATGAGGCTTCCAAGCAGGCCTCAAAGAACCCTTCCCCTCCTACTCCTGATGGCTCTTCCCCCTTCTGCATCTGACCCCCAGGATGAGCCTTAGGAATATTCCAAGAAGTTCAAAGCTTCTGGTCACGTGGCTTGGGATCCACTAGCCATCCACAATATCTGAAATGCAGATGAGGAGTTCAAAGTCCCCAAGCGCTTCCCCCGTTTTTTCCTCATCATGTCAGTAAAAAGCGGCCCTGGCTAAGTTGCAGATAATTACATTTTCAATTGTAATAATCAAAAAGAGCAAACCAAAAGCAAGCACTTTGTATTTGAGGATAAGACTTGCAAGGACCAGCTGAACACCAAGAGTTGGGAGCAGGTTATTGCTGAAAAGGGGGAGCACACCTATGAGCCCCCCAATCACCTGATCACTTTTATGCTGAAGTGGTACCTTGTCCAAGTGATCCCCACCTCTGCCAACCTCCCTGCTTCAGATCTAGCCATCAAGGCCCTTCAACACCTGCAGCTGTGACAATCCACATGTTTGGTGTTTTGCAGGCAGGGCTAATGTTGGCCAAGCAAAAGTTTGGTTGTTTGTTGCAGATAGAGGCCTAGTAGTGAATGATGGCTACTAGGGATGGTAAGGCCTAGCTAGTAGATGTAAATACTACTAGAGGCAGATGTTGCCTCCACCCAGCAGAAGATATTGGCTGCTGTGGGCTAGAGTTCTTCACCTAGAAGGGAAATGTGGCTGAAAAAGGGTGAAGAATGAGATAGCTAGCAGGGAACTTTTTCTGTTTGAGGTGGAGAAGGTTTTGGACCCCTGGCGGGTAACACGGGCTACCAGAGAGGGGAAGAGCTCTGAGGGCTTTACGTACCCTGATACACTAACAGGAGGTCTGTGAGCAAGCATCCTACCTAACAGACTGGTAGGGTGTCCTTGTTTATGCCCTTATGGGAGCTTTTGGGGAGAACCCAGAGTGAGCATTGGAGGGTATAGATTTGCTTGGAGGTATCACCAAGGCGGTTTCCTCAGGGAAGCAAGCTTCAGAACTTGATGTGATAAGGCCTCTGGGAAGTAGAGCTGATTACTCTGCAACTGAAAGCCCAGACTCAATCACCTGGGTGAGTAAAGACAACACATAGACATTGATCTATGGTTGGATGGCCTAAGTAGATTGCCACTTGTAAGGGCCCAGTCAAACACCAGTTCAATGTAGACTCATGCCTGGGTCTACAGGTTCTGATAACAGGGACTGAGATAAAGAACCAAGGTGGTTCACAGAATCAGAAGAGAAGACTAGTAATAAGGACTGTTTGATCACAGAGAAGGCTAGTTGAAGGACTGTTGGTTCATATTTAAGTTTGGAACCAAAATGGTTCATTGTGCAGGTGGAACCAAGATGATTCCAAGTGAGGATAAGTGGAAGGGCTCAAAGATAATGATGCAGAAGTAGCTGGTCATGATAAAGGAGTAGCCAGAGGACTGATAGGGTGTTTAAAGACTGAAAAGAAGCTGTTCTGTGAACTAAGATGGTCTGTTTGCTGGTTAAGCTGAAGAGCTGGAAGATTTGGGTAATGAGCTGGCTGAAGAACCCAAAGATGATGATGAAGAACTAGTGGTCCGGAGAAATGAGCCAAGATTTTGCTGAATTGATTTGCAAAAATGGGATAATGTAGAATTTTTTGCCTTGATTTAGTAGTAAAATCAAGAAGGAATGTGGATAGAAGTGTGGGTAAGATATTTATTTATTAAGTTCCTAGGATAGATGAAGGTGTGTTGCTATGAGAGCTGGATACAAAGTTGTTTTGGTGGGACGTTTCCTTGGATTTTACAAGATTTTTAAATATATGGGGGAAACGTTGAAGAGGTCCAGAAAGAACAGTTTAAATAGTATTCTACTATTTAAATGGGTTTAGGTTGAATGCAGGGAAGACTGGTGCCAGAATAACGGACCAATTAATGCTTTGGTGCGTGAAGAGTTGTTGCTTTGAGTGGTTTGAGCTGTGGAAATTATTTTCCTAGTTGGATCCCAGTGGAACTTCAGAAATGGTATATTTCTGCGCTCTGCATTTATTGGTTGAGTTCTGGCAGGTTTCCTGATGAAAATGATTGGTTGGAAGCCAAAAGCTTAATGTAGAAGCAAGAAAATAATGAATTAACACTTTAAGCTTTTGAGAAAGTAAGTATGTAAGCTTAAGTTATTATAGAAAAAAGTGAGCAGTAATGGTTTAAGCTTCTGAATAAAGACATTTAAGAAAGAACCGTTGGGAAAAGAACACTATAAAAAGGTGGCTGGCTGGAAAGTTACGAGGTCTTTTGAAGGTCTTTCCAGGTCTTTGACAGGTCTTTCTGAGGCCTTTTGAGTTTCTGCCAAGAGATTTTTGGAAGCCTTTGATCACCAGCAGGAGCTTGGTTGTACTTATACAAGTGGAATAACAAGGCCACTGGAACTGTAAAGAGAGCTGAAGCCCACAATAGCGGAGCAGTTGCCCAAGAATAAGAAACTGGATCCTAAGCACAGCGCCAGAGTCCAAGTTTAAGGAGCAGAAGTCCAAGACTAAGATGCAGGAGTCCAAGACCAAGTACAAGGAGTCCAAGATATTGTTGGAGGACTCCATGTATTGACAAATCCATATTGTTTCCTTGATCCCCCAGGCCATATACCAGAAGGTTTATAAGGGGATTTTTCTTCTGAGAGTGAATAAAAGCCCATTTCAACCCCTATATATATTTCTGAGATACATTTTCCCTTACTAGAGAATGACAATTCCTTCCAGCTGGTCCCTGGCTATGATCCAGGACACACTTTGGGGACTGGTGGACAGGAACCCCACAGCAGCCCAATAATCTTAAGATGGTGCCCACCCAGAAGCAACTTGTTAATTTCATCAGCGACAAGAGAATAACTGCAAAATTTCCTCCTCTCAAGGCCTCAGATGTCCTCTCTGAGCTTACGCTCACCCACAAGCTCAAGTAGCTTCCAAGTGGAGAGCGCTTCCTCCTTCACAACAATGGGTCTGGTAGCAAAGACTGCATAATCTGCTATGCCACTCAGCAGAACCTGCTGGAGTTAAAAAGGGCTTCAACCTGGCTAGTTGATGGTACCTTTGCCACTTTCCCACAGATGTTCAAACAGCTCTGGATGATCCATGCCCAGATTGACATCTGTGTGATTCCACTTGCTTTCTTCCTTCTCCCTGGGGCAACCAAGGCCATTTAAGCCTGTGCTTTATTCATCCTTTGCCATGCACTTTCCCTCTTTCCTGATGACAACAACAATGCCAAGAAGACCCCCTACACCCATGCCAACCCTCCTGCTGCTGACAAGGACCAGGTCACCCTGGAATTGGAGGAAAAGGTAAGGCTGAAAGCTCTGGGGCCTCACATTTGCATCATGGACTTTGATCCTGCTCAGTTCAATGCATTTGAGCATCTGTTCAGTGGAGAGGTGCAGGGGTTTCACTTCCACTTCCGCCAAGAAGTTGCTCCAAATGTGCAGGCCTATGCCAAGCTTAGTAGGTTGAGCCAGAGGGACACTTCAGACACCTGCAAATTTGTGCTGGCACAATTCAGTGCCTTGGCTTTTTTAAAGCCAGAGCACACTGTGCAGGGGTTTGAGGTTCTCTCAAAGGATCCTTACATAACAAAGCACTTGGAGTTCAAGCCTTCCCTTGAGCACTTTGAGCCCCAGTGGATTTGAAAGGCTGCCACGCAGAAGCAAGGCAAGGCCCGCGCCAAGGCCAGTTGAAACATTTACCAGGCGGCCATCAACAGGGAGCTCAAGACCACTTTGGCACTAGAGGCTTATCACAAGCATATTAAGGCCAACTTTGGGCTTCATCTAAATTTCAATAATCTCTTCTCCCTCCTGCAGCATGAGCAAGAGAAAACCATCTCCAAGCTCAGAGATCTTGCCAATTGTGTCCCCCCACCAAGCCTACAACCCTCTTCACCAAGGCCATCCAGGGTGCGGCCAAGCACAAGTATAAGGCCTCTGATCTTAAGCAGAAGTTTGAGCTTATTTCACTTCCCTCCTGGAAGGGGCTAAAATGAAAAGGGGAAAGAAGGATGAAGAGTAAAATTGCTTGCTTGGCTATATGATTTTTACTTTTAACTTTTAACTTTTTAACTTTAATTTTTACTTTTTAGTTTTGATCATTCAGTTTTTTAGTTTTGACTTTAAGTTTTTTGATTTAATTAGATAGCAGTGATTATTTTATGTATGCAAGGTAAGTTTGAGATGAATATTTATAGTTGAAAGTAAGTGAAATATCTAAATTTTTGCTAATTTACTAGTAAAACATAAGATATTCACATTTATACTTATATGAACTATATCAAATAAGTATTAATATTTCTTCATATTTTGAATAACGTATATTGATGTGCTTATGTTTATTCTTGGTTCATTGGAATTTTATTTTTTATGATAATTGAAAATATATTTATAATAAATGTGTATGTAAAATATATAGTAAAATGAGAAACATTTGCTTTTTTCTCCTTATTTATATTAGTTAAGGTACACTTTTTATTGCATTTTTGAGCTCTTTAAAATCACTTTAGTATACCATAGCTGTAAGGCTTAATTTTATATATTAAGAGTTTTCATTACATCAAGATCTGTTAATTAAAAAAGTGTCAATTTCCAGTTGTCAATAAGGGAAAAAGCTGAATTCTCACTTTACTATAGTGTTGAGCACCAGGGAGTCAAACTTACCACAGTTGCCGTATTTGTTCTTAAAGAGACAGGGGTGTGCTATGTACCAGTAATCTCCTTGGCCAAAGGTATCAGGCTTGGGGGTTCTTGCCAAAGAGTCAGCAAGAAGGATGTTCTCTAAGGTGAACTTGGAAAAGGACGTGTTCAATGGATATTTGGTGAAATGTATTAGACCAAAAGCAACACCTGTAGGATGAAATAATGCAGGCAAGGGGTCTGCAGGATCTGAAGGCATAATGGCAGGAGTGACAGGACCTGTAGATTCTGTATTAAGGTAACAGAAAACAAGTATGATATATGGCAGTATTTAGTTGAAACAAAGGCTCATCACAGCTTTATTACTCAAGATGACAATGGGGAACAAATTACACCTGATAATGTATAAATATCATCTACCTGGATTTTATCTTAAGATCAATATTCTTGAAACTCAGGTGGTAGGGCAGTGGGAACTTGGTGATAATAAGGTGGCATCAGGCATGGTCAGTTATTATTAGCTGGTGTTAAGGAATATTAGCCATATTCTTCTGTTTACCAGCCTGGTTGAAAGAGGCAGGCAGAGACACAAGAAGTGATCTAATTTCAGGGCTTCAGGATATCTCTTTAGGACTCTCATTGGCGGGCCAGCAAAATTCTCCCTGGAGTTTGTTGATGTTGTTGCAACTGAACCAATGAGGATTCAGTATTTGAATTGGGGAAGACAACAGTCCAATAGAAAGGACAGAAATAATAGGAATAATGTATTGTTTTATTATAGAATACTGTGATTAATATACTATATGGGAAAAGCCACTGGGCCACAAGGGGGTGGCATGGTGGCATGTTCCATGTAAGGATTGGAGCCAAGGAATAACTCGTGCAGGATCAGCAGGTCAAATTGGTAGCACTCCTAATTAGGAGAAAGTGCCTGCTATTTGAAATTGCTATCAGATTGGCCCATGTCGTTAGATACGTCAAGGGGCGGCTCATTGAGCACCCCCTGTGTATTGTAAGATACATTGGCAGACAAGTCTGGAAACTTGGTTGCAACACCCTCTCTTGCCCCCTGCTTGTTGTCAGACACCAGGATCAGAGTTTGCGGGAGATCTGGGAAGGTCCACATAAACAACCTTTGTGTGGGATGGTGCAGCAGGGGCGCAAGCAATAATGATGAAGCTTCTTAGTGTTCTTTTAGGCGTCTTCAAGCTGGTAGGTGTGGTTGTCATAGACTGTAGCTATCTTGAAGGGTCCCAAGTGGTTGGGCTCTAATGTGGCTGAATTGGGAATGAGGGTATAAACAGGGTCTCCTACAGTGTACCTGGCCTCAAGATGTCTTGTCCTTCCCTCAATTTGTTTGTTTTTGATGTCTCAGACCTTAGCACACCACTGGATCAGGGAAGGGGTTGGTAACAAGGGGGGTTTCACAGGAACCGTGGATTTTAATCTCCCTTGTTCCACTCCTGTCAAACCATCAGGCGTTCTGAAGGCAAAAGTGCTGGGGATGAACCCGGTGTCTCTATTGATCCTTGCTTGCAAGATGAGTAATGCAGTGGGCAGATGCTCAGTCCATGCAGTATTAGGATGTTCCTGTGAGATTTTGGCAATCAACTGAACCAGGAAGCCATTCAATTTCTCTACACACCCATTGGCTTGTGGATGATATGGAGTTGTGACTATCTTTTGTAGGGCATTCTTGGCGCAGTACGCCTTCATGACATGTCCCACAAGCTCAGGCTCTTCATCCATAATGAGGTGTTTGGGTCGCCCAAAGCAAGCCACAATTTCCTTGCCAATGAAGCAAGTGATGGTGGTGGAGGTGTGGTTGGTGGTTGCCCATGCTACTGGCCAACAGGTGAAGTAGTTGATGGCTGTGATGATATACTTCTTCCCAAGTCTGTCTTTGGGGAGGGGTCTAACAATGTCAAGGGCCCACTGTTCAAAGAGTTCCATGGCCTTAATGGATAGGACAGACTTGGGGGTGCAGGCTTTGACATATTCTTTTTACACAACACACATGTCTTGAGGAGGTCCAAGATGTCTTGGCGCATACACGGCCACCAAACCTTATGCTTCATGATTTCAAAGAGGTTGTGTCCTCTGACATGCCCCAGGGTGCAGTGGTAGTGCAGTATGATGTCCCCTTGCTGTGTGGTGGGGATGTAAGGAGTCTTCTTCCCTGTTTCTGTGCGGCAGCAGACATTACCCACATTAGTGGTAAACTGAATTTTGTTGACTTTCAACTTGGAAATGGTTACCAAGTTGAGGCCTTTGTAGCAGGTTGCTTCAGGGAGGAGGTAGAGCATTGGCCAATCTGGGTCCAAGCCATTGTCTCCAGTGATGGACATCACATAGAGTGTTGAGAGGGCATCTGACGTGACGAGCTCCTTCCCAGGCTTGTATTTGATACACAACTGATAAGAGGATAGGCGCTCAACCCAGCCTGCCTGGCGGCGTATCAAGTGGGACTGCATGTTGAAGTATTAGAGGGACTTGTGATCTGTCAAGACGTGTGGTGGAAAGGTGGCTCCTTCCAGGTAACAGCGCCACTTCTTGACACCATGCACAATTGCTGCCAGCTCTTTGTCATGAATTGGATAAAGTTTCTCTGAGTCAGTGAGCTTTCTGGACTTGTATGCTACAGGGATAAAGATGCCCTTGTTGGTTTCTATCCGTAACATGCCCCCTATGGCCCTGTCAGAGACATCAGTCTCGAGTTTGTATTGGCAGTTTCAATTAGGAAACTGTAATACAGGTGCATTAGTAAGACTCTGCTTTAGCATATCAAAGGCTCAATCTCTGACAGGAGTCCAATGGAAGCGCTGTTTAGTGTTCAGGAGCTCAGTGAGTGGTGCAATAAGTTCTCTGCAATTGGGGATAAATTTACATACATAGGCAAACATACCCAAGAATGTGTGCACTTGGCCAACATCAGTGGGAGGTGGCATACTGGTGATTGCCTTGATTTTGGCGGGGTCTGGCTTTATCCCTTGGGCAGAGATGGTTTGCCCAAAGAACAGCAGCTCTGACTTGAGAAACTTGCATTTAGAGGGTTTAGCTTTTAGCTGATTTTTCCGAAGGGTGTCAAGAACATCACAGAGGTGTTGGAAGTGCATGGTTTGAACTTGACTGAAGACAATAATGTTGTCAAGGTACACAACCACACATTTCCCAATCAATTCCTCAAATGCTTTGTTCATTAACATGGCAAAGATGGAAGGAGCATTGGTCATTTAAAAATTCATGAACCGGCACTCAAACAACCCATAGCATGTTCAGAAGGCAGTTTTTGCCTCATCCCCTGGTGCAATGCAAACCTGGTTGTACCCTGCGGTGAGATCAAACTTGCTAAAGGCCTTCACGCCCGCAAGTGTGTCAAACAGGCTGTCAATTAATGGCAAGGGTACTTGTTCTTAACGGTCACCTCATTTAGGGAGTGGCAATCTGTGACTAAGCAGAGGGACCCGTCCTTCTTGGCTATAAAGAAGACAGCAGCCCCATATGGAAAAAGCAAGGGATGTATGAAGCCTTTATCAAGTGTGTCTACGAGGTGCTGGCAGAGGGTTTCATCTTCCTTTGGTGTCAAGCAATAGAGGGGGCGTGTCTTGAGAAGCAACTCTTGTAGCTGTACAGCATGCTGGATCTCCTGGGGAGGAGGTAGTTGGTCCAGTGTTTCACTGAAAACGTCTTTATACTCCTCAAGGAGAGCAGCAAGTGCTGATGGAGGTTGAGTAGTCAAGGAAAGGGCTGCAGGTGGTTCTGTGCAGATAACTTTGACTGAGCATTGCGTGAAGTCTAGTTTCTCCCTTGAAATTGTATAAGCCTGTTTCCGTGATTCTGACAAACACAGTATTGTGCAACAACTTGCTCATTTAACAGGGTATATCTGAAAACCCACCCCATTTCTATTGAGAGTAATTACAGATGTATCCCAGTTGTCAAAACCGCAGACTTGATCCGCCAGCAAGGTTCCAACCAAGCAGGTTTTTGACCTGCAATCTGATTATCTGGTCACTTGAAGCCAGACTAGGAAGTCAACTCGAATTACCAAATCCAACAACATGAAAAGATGATGATCCTCTATGGTGGATACCTTGTTTTGGAGCTTGACTCATTATCAGGAGCAAGCCACCCCTTTCTTTCATCCAACTGTGTGATCACCAATCATGTTCCTGTTATCCATTGATTCACATGAACTATATAATCACCATCTCCCAATAAAGATTATTATCTATCTTCTAAATATTTTTCCCTTTGTAACTCTGATAAAACAGCACAGTTACCACACAGTCAATGTAGGGACAGTTGTAATAAAGCCAGTCAAGGCCAGCATGGAATTGTGGCTGAGCCCTGCCATGATTAGTCCAGAGAGCTTAACCGGGATGTTTCCCATTCTCACAGAGAAGGGTACCGTCTCATGGGTAATTGACACTATTTGGGAATCAGCCACCTGTACTGCCTTGAATCTGCTTGGCACTTGGTCTAACTGTTGAGTATCTGCAAATTTCTGGTCTACAATGGTGTGGTTGGCCCCAGTATCTACCAGTAGTTTGTGGGTGTTCCCACGGAAACAAAAGGGGTAGGCCAAGCAAATTACTTTATTTGGAGAGTAACTGGCTTGAAGTATGGGATTGTTGCTGTGAACTTGGAAGACGTAGAGGGTTTCAACTTTGTGAACATTGTAATCACAGGGGTTCTTTGCTAGGAGGGATTGAGAGTGAGGGTCAAGTGAGGTTGTAGAACCTATTGTAACTACAACCCCCAGGCTTTTCCCGGGTCCTCAATTTGTGCTAACTAAAGTTCCCCTTTTTGGGGACGTTTGATCCCGTTTTCTTGTTGGCGTGGCTGGTGGCAGCCTATTTGATTGTGAGCGCTGTCAGGCGCAGGATGAGGTTGAGGCGGAGCGTCATTGGATCTGCAGAAGCCCATTGAAGCCTGGTTATTGGCCTCCACAATGGCTTTGTAACAGTCATGAATGGAGGTGCAACGACCTATGGGAACCCACTTGCAGATATGGGGTTTTAGCCCATTGACTATCAAGGTGAGGAGCATGGCGTTTCTGTTGGTTACGGCTTCTGGGGTGGCAGCAAGAGCTTGCTGCCAGTTGGTAAGATATTCAGGGACAGACTCAGTCTATTTGATAGCTAGGAGGGGAGTCCCTACCACAATGGGTAGGAATGTCTCACTGTAGTGGGACTTTGCGGTCTCCTTGAATGACGCCCAGGTGATTTCTATCTCTTGACTGGCCCAGGTGATGAACCAAACTGCAGCAGGTCCAGTAAGGCAGCCTAAAGTGGTAGCAATCCACATAGGCTCAGGTACCTGACATATGCGGAGGCAGGTCTCAGTGGAGTGGGGCCAGCTGACAATGCTGGCTCCCTCCACGCCACCCACAAAGGTTTCCAACTGAAGGTTGAGCATACATTACAACAGATCTGACTGGGGAAGGATGACACTAGTGTTGCGCTGCCCAAGGCAGAGTTGATTGTACACACTTGTAAGCAGCAGTTGGTCTTGATAGATGACGTACCTGTTGGGGATGTCCCCCTCGGGGATTGGCAGGAAGGTTTCTTGATGGGGAGTAGCCATACTGCCTGTACTCCATCTTTTCTTGGGAGGAATTTTCTCTTTAGGTAGGTTGTCAACCTACTGCTGCTACCACTGTTGCAACTGAACTGATGAGGATTCAGTATTTGAATTGAGGAAGACAACATTCCAATAAAAAGAACAGAAATAATAAGAATATGGTATTGTTTTATTATAGAATACTGTGATTAATATACTATATGGGGAAAGCCACCAGGCCACAAGGGGGTGGCATGGTGGCATGTTCCATGTAAGGATTGGAGCCAAGGAATAACTTGTGCAGGATCAGCAGGTCGAATTGGTAAGGCTCCTAATTAGGAGAAAGTACCCGCTGTTTGACATTGCTATCAGATTGGCCCATGTTGTTAGATACGTCAAGGGGCGGCTCATTGAGCGCCCCCTGTGTATTGTAAGATACATTGGTAGACAAGTCTAGAAACTTGGTTGCAATAATGTGATTCACTATCACTTCAGAGTAGCTCCTGGTGCTGTCTCTAGAAATTTTTCTTGCAATTTTCTGTGCTGGTTGAAAAGGTTTTACTATAGTCTGATGCTCATTCAAATCACCTTCAGATTCAAGCTCATAAAAAACTTGGGCGGGCCCTTGAACCTTGGCCCTCTGGGATGGCAGGCGGCAGAAGACAGGGTCCAGGGGTTGACCCTTGTTTTGGGACTTGCTTTATTAATAGAAGCAAAATTTCACTTGTGACAGTAGCAATTATAATACCAAAATTGGAAGATTTCTCCATCTAGTTGTGCATTACAACAGCTGAATTAGTAGAATATTTTTTAGTTTTTTGATTTAAATTAGAACTACCAATGAAAATTTCAAAACAATCTCTTCTTATATTTCAACTGACTTACTATTTATTTGTATACATTGATTTTTTTGGTAATCTATATCTTTTAGTATAGTTGATTAGATATTTGTAAAAAATTTCACTTGCACTTGAATAATATCTTATCATGTTAAAATATCCTTCTGATATTCTAGCTTATGGGTTATTTCACCCAATAGACTATTTCTATATGATTTACTATTTATACTTCTAGCTTAGACAATATAAATTGAGAAGCATAGATACAGAGATTGGGAAAAGTATACTACACTCTATTAGTATATCCTTTTTTGGAACCATTTCATATCATATGACATCTTTTGGTTTCCTATTTTAGCATATAATGATATAATATATTTTTAAAAAAATATGTTGTATAACTAAATCTTCCTAATATAGTTTGATCATTTTGGAATTAGATATCTTGAAAAGATAGGATTTTAAAAAGAAATATATTATCAAAAAATAAGAGATGCTCTAAATAAATCTATTGGCACTGGCTCTATCAGCTAGCATATTCCTTGTAAAAATTAAGATTGCTGCTTAATTGGGCTTGGAGGCATTAAATATAATAACTTTCTATTCAACAAGATATATCTTTTATGGCGAGGTTGCTTTAGCACTATAAATGCTTGGTAATAAAATTTCCTTTTACCTTGTGGTGGCTGTAAATCGTATGTCTCCATGAGCTTTGATTCTGGGCCATAGCTTAATTCCAGGAGCTTAAGGTTGAGTTATCTCGGTTCGATGGGTGGGGTTTATGGGGCTTTGCACGCTAACGTTCCACAAAATATCGGTTGCTGGTGCTTGGACGCAATGATCCGTATTTAAAGTATTCAAATGGCAATGATCGAGCTTGTATATTAACTTTTCCTTATGGAGTTGGTATAGGGAATAGATTGAGTGGTGGCTCGATCCAATAGGTTTAGGACTAACCGGGAGTTGGCTGGGTAGGTGGCGGTGGTAAATTTCAAAAAGGGGTTTAGATTTATGGGAGGTGGTTAACTGGATTGGAGTTGGTGTGGATTTCGGCGCGTTAACGGGCACGGAAGTTGGTTCTTAGATTCCCCGGTTATCAGGTTAGGGTTTATGGGAAGTGGGTAGTTAAGGGCCAGTGGCTTAGATAGATCTGGGATGGAACCGGTGCCTTTTAAAGTAAAAAAGCGAATGTAGAATTTTCATCTCCAAGCAGTGGAAATTAAATGGTATTGGTAAATTTGGCAGTTTGAATGCGGGTTTGGAAATTGGGTGCTAGGCATGAATGTTATTTTATAGAGTGTTATTAAGGGTGGATGGTTATGTGCATGATATTTTTACATGTTTAGAATGATTATGAAGTAATGTTTAATTGATTATTTGAGTGATATTGAATTATGTATAATTAAATGTGGTTTTGGAAGTAGGGTGTATAAAAGATGGAATGAAGATGTGTTTGGCATGAAGTCGATAAGAGGTGGATAATATTTTTAAATGTTTGACATGGCTATGAAGCAATGTTTGATTGATGGTTTGAGTGATATTGTAAATTACTCATAATTAAATATGGTTTTGGAAATAGGGTTGATTAAAGATGGAATAAAATGCATTTTGTGTGGAGTTTATAAGAGGTGGATGATTTTTCTGGAATGTGAATATGGTTGGTAAAATTTTATAAATATTTAATAAATTGGTAGTTTAAACGGTGGTTGAGAAATTGAACAAATGTTTAAGGTGGTTCTGGGCAGAGGGGTTTATTTTGGTAGAATTGTGGTGGAATAGCGGTAATTAGGGCAAGGGAGGGGTTTATTGTATGAGTTGTTGACAGAGGGGATGGGTCTAATAATCACGGGCATAAAAATTAAGCAAATGATAGCTTTGTTAGTGGGCTAAGTTGGTGGAAAAGTTTCAGCGATACCGGTCAAAGCTAGCTGTATTTGGTGTAGAATGTTGCAGCTTATTATCGTGGTTGATAAGCGTGTAATCAAGACAGGCTTATTGGTAGATTAAAGCCAGGGGAATCCGCGGCCTAAACATTTGAGTTTCCTTAGCCAGGCATAAGCTATTTCTTGTGCTTAATAGGTAAAGAAGTAGTTGTTGGTGCAGGGCTTCAAGTTGAGCAGATGGTTCCATTGGTCGTTCATCCGATTAAGGGGCATTTATCATCAGCGGGCCAAATGCAGAGGAATAAAAGTGAGTGGGAAATATATTCATTTGATTTACGCTGTCAGTAAATATCAATAGTTAATTAGGTAATATATCATTGAGTACTGCAGGCGAGAAAGGGGCTTCATTTGTCTGGTTCTTTAGTGCTGCAGGAGTGATCATTGGTGGGGATTTCTTGACGGGGTAGTTGAGGCATACCGGAATAGTTTTCGTCAAGCTTGATATAATGATTGGGTCGATAAGATGGTGAGTGTTCGTGCTGGATGGATGGTGGTGGAAATGTTTCAAAACATAAGTTGGGCATGCTTATCGAAGTAGTTATAATTTCCCGCGCCTCAGCACATGAGTTCAGGGGGTATTTTTGATTGGTGGATGAAAATGAAAGGTGCTAATGTCGGTGGCTGTCATTGGTTTAGGGATCTCTATTTGGAAAGCCAGGTTTCAGCTGGTTCGGGGGTCGAGGGGATGCTGGCTCCAAGCTGAACTCGAACTTGGTAAATAAACCGAGCAGTGATGATGAAATTAAATGTGGGGTTGTCTTTTGGTTGGCTGGACGGGGAAATCCCAAAGTCAGTTGTGCCGACGCTTTTGCCTTGTTCGGAAGTTATGGTAGTTTAGGCTAAGAGTGACGTTAGTTTAGCCGACCTGGCCAATCGCGTGCGGGAGCGGATCACATGGGGTTGGGGGCACGAAAGCACCGCATCAAGGCGATAATGGGGCAGTGACATAAAAGAAGGATATGCATACCAAGGACAGTATGGAGCGCAGTAACCCACGGATGAGTTCGGAGCATCGCGAACAGGAGCAGCTGCAAAGGGTTGGTTTCTCCAGAAGGGCATCGCTCTTCTCCCCCTACGCCCCGTTCAACCTCAATCCGGTCGGCCTCGGCTTCATGCCCCAGTCTCAGTCTCTCCGCTCCCACAGCTGGGATGCCAACTCTGCCCACTTCAATCAACCGTACTCTGCGCCCTACACCGCGCCTTACCACGCCCCCACCTGGAACTCCTACCAGCCATACTCCGTCCCCAATGTTGACGACTGTAACTACATGACCTACCCCTTCCAGGAATCCCATCCCTCAAGCCCCAACAAGCCGCCTCAGTTCCAGCTGCAGGCTGCCCACCCTCTAGGCCAATCAATGTCCCATTCAATGTCCCAGATGGACCGCCCCCACCCCTGCCACTTCCCTGGCTGCGGCCGCATGTTCAAGCGCCTCGAGCACCTCAAGCGCCACTTCCGCTCCATCCACACCCTCGACCGCCCCTACCCATGCCGCCACCCTAACTGCAACAAGTCTTTCTCCCGCTCTGACAACCTTGCCCAGCACATGCGCATTCACCGGAAATCTTCCGTCCCCACCCCTCCCACCGAGCTCCCCCCTGCCACCCAACAAACTAGGTTCTACCCTCCCCAAACCACATATCCTCGTCCAGTTCTCCCGTGATTGTATTAACGTATTCCCTAATTTATTTCAAAAAAATAAATGCTGTTTTGGAAATAAATTAATTCTCAATGAAAACAAAATGCAATTATTCAATCTCCATAACCAAATCCCATCCCCGCAAAGCTTAATTACCACATGCACCTCCCTTGCCAACGTTTCCTATTCTTGGAACCAAAACAACCCCAATTCATTTAACTTGTGAAGCCATGTCTCAGTCTCCTCCAGAAGTCGAAATTTCCCCCAAAACCATTTTCTACACCAAACATAGCTCTCGACCCTAATTCCGAATGCTCCATACGAACTCCAGAAGCGAGGGAAATCTGGAAGCTTCTTTACCTTAAACGTAAGTCCACCCATTCAAACCCGTGGCTTTGGTTTAGCGTTTATATTCGTTGCTGCTAACGATTATGGACCTAATTAAAGTCACATTCAAACAAATCCAAAATAAATCCTCCTCTTGATGATCGATTGATTACCTAGTGCCATAAAGAATAGCCAGTCTGGCATCATGGGTCCAACCAAACAGTTTAACTGACGCGAAATATAATTACACCCTATTAAAAATTTATTTTAGCCATCCCAAAATATACTTATTAAATTTATGAGACTACCGGTTTGCTCACTAAAACCAACTTTATCTTCAAATCGCCTTATCGCTTGTCAAGCTACTGATAGGCTCCTCTCAGGGGGGAGGTCTGAGCCGGTTGCCAAAAAGGAATGCCGCGATACGAGCACTGAATTTGGAGTATGTCGATTCAAAAAACCATTACATCTAGCATTTATTAGGATGTAGTTACGAACCAGGAGCTCCCGTATCGAACTTCCAGTAAATTCTTGTGTCAGCCCTTCCTATTCCGCCTCGGCTTTTTAGGAAGGCGGGAAATCCGTCGATCGAATCCGTTTTCGAATCCCATCAACTCTGGTTGGCTTACCCTTTATCGGCTCGGCTTAAAGGTATTTTTAAAAATGTTTTATTTTTAAAAAATGAATGGAATGCTAAAAATATTATAATCCCTAACAAATAAAATATATCATTTCTGTTAAGTTGGCAAAACCTACTTAAAACTAAACATGTGCCTTTCATTAACAAAATTGTCCTTTAAATTTATCGCTTGGATCCCTAATTTTTGCCCAAGACTCCAAGTTCCAAAGTACATCAGAAGCCTCAAGATGAATTTTGGTCAATCCATCCACTTGAACCCCTACTGATAACTCTACTGGTGAAAAAAACTTTTGGAAGTTAGCCCAGTGCCATAGCAATTTGATTCCAGTCTAATCTCATGAATATTAGCAGCATTGAGTTACTCATCTCACCATACTAGTAGCTGCTTCAAATCAAAAGTATTTTAAAATATATGGGTTTAGAATCACTTAAGATATCCTGTATAGAATCTCTTTAATAGATACAACCCAATATCTCATGCTATAGCCTTACAAGAACTTTCCATAACCTAAGGTCAGCTTAAAAGAGGAATACCAACAAATATCAGTATCACAACATCTAAGATCACCCCCTCACAGAAAAAATTCTCTGAGAAATACCCCAATCTGTCAGGGATCCAACCTGTGGGGGGTTCTTGGGAACTTGCAGGCAGACAGCCTGTGGGCCCAGCAGGCCGGGCCCACCACAATATTGGTGCTAACTTTACAATATAAGATAATGATTTGCCCAGGAGGGCCCAAGGTCCGCTTGCTGGTACCATCAAATCTATCAAGCCAGTAAGAGTGATATACATTACTCCAAATATCTGGGTGGACGTGAATTCATTGGCCGTAACAGATTTTTGCAGGCAGTTGGGCCGCGGGGTGAGAGGTGGAGTCATTGGAACCAAATACGCGGGCAGATAGTTGTACTTGTTGCAGAATAGCAGAGGAGGGGTGGTGACTTTGATGCCCTTTCTGTAAACAGTGGTTGTCTCTCTAGTTCTAGCCTCCGGGTCATAGATTAGGATTTTATCTAGGATGAACTCTGAATACGCTGGGTTGGGTGAGTATTCAGTGAAATGTATCAGGCCAAAGAAAGCTCCTGGTGGACAATAGAGTTCGGGCGGCTGGGACGCGGTTTCTTGGGGTTGGTGGGTGTGAGGTGCGGAACTGTGTGAGGTAGACTGCAAATTAAATAGAACTAAAATCAAATATTGAATAGCCTGGTTGAACCAAAGGTTCATGTCACTTATTGCAAGAATGGCAATGGACAACTTCCTGGTGGTCCAGGGTATAAGTATACCCATCTGTCATAGGTAAACTTTTACAAATTTCTTTGTCCCAGGTGCTGCTGTTTACCAGGTTTTTCTGGTCCTTGGTGACATCCTTTGTGAGAGTTAATTCATTGGCTGAATCAAACTGAGAATACTCAAATTTTCTTATCATATTGTGGGATTGGTCAACTCTAGGCGGCCTGTGTTCTATAGAAAGTTTCTTTGTTTACCCTTCTGTGGTGGCCCAAGTTATTTTGGGATCTATGGCTTGGCCCACCCGCTGATAGGTTGGGTTAACAGGAATCTTTAGCATGGGAAGTGTCAATGTAGGTGGTATCAGTTCATCAAGCTTTAGGGATTTCCCAAAGTCAAATCCTACTCTGGTTTGAGCCCAAAAATCTTCAGGCAGCTGGTCCTGCGGTCTGGAGGACCCACAGGGTATCAGGGTTCAAATCCCATAGTGGAGGTGTTCCTATGAGCATGGCCAACAGGAGTTTGTCACTTGTGACACAATCAATTAATAAGTGGTGGCACTCTTATCAGACATTCATGGTATGCAGTGCCATGATGGAGTCTCTGCAAAATTCTGAAAAATTCCCAAAATGGGGAATAAAATGCCAAATCATCAAAGAATTGAAAATTAACAAAGATTGTAAAGTTAAAATTCACAGACAAAAATCTTCAAGAAGTGGCAGAGGGACAATACAGCCAAAGAAAAATAGGGAAGAGCAGAAGAATAGAATTGATTGAGAAATGATGGCTGGATTTTGTAAATACACAATCTTACAAATTGGTCCCACAATTTCTTCAAATTCAAAATTGGGAGATACAAAATCAGCGCAGAGGCCACAAAAACAGCAAAATTGAAGCCACAAACCGTAAGGTACTACACAGGTACATAAACAGGAAGAAATTCCACCTTTGGGGGATAATGATCTACAAACTTTAAAACTTGGTATTGGTTTTAACATTATAGTGTTTATTGAACTACAAAAGTAGTTCTAGGTAATTGTAAGTCAACATGGGGATTGGAATTTGGTGATTTGTGGCAGACCTCAATTTTTCTACCAAGCCTCCAGAAGTTACTGAAATTTTGTGATTTCATTAATTAATTTTGGCACTGAAAAGCACCAAATTCCCTGTTTTTTTAGGTTTCCAAGCCTTTTTTGACTTATTTGACAAAATTGGCAAGACCCACACATGCTTTGCCACAACCCATTTTTTCAGGAATCTTCTTGGAAATATTCCTGTCAACAATAAATTGGTGGCACCAAGTATAGATGATGGGGCTATTTTTGATCCTTTAGAAGCTCCTATAATTGAAGAATTGGTAGGTAGAAAGTGTTCAATGTTACCTATTTTTGGGGTTCCATATGGTTTGAATTATTTTTTTAATTCAAGAACAGGATTTGAACATGGGTCTTCCCTGGACTCAGTTGCTTTGGACCTAGTTGAAGTTAGCTTAAATTTGGATATCAACCAATTGTTATCTTTTGCTCTTGACTCCAACCAATTAAAGGCAACAAATCTAGATTTGGATGAATGTTTTATCAATCCTGGTGATGTTGTCAACGTTTTTGACTCTTCTGGTTTGGTTCTGGGTCTTTTGTCTGTAGTTTCTTCTGGTGAGGATACTCCTGGTTCCCATCTTTGCTGTGAAGATAGCTGTTGAGATGCTAAGCCTTGCCTGTCAGTTAGGACTATAATATGAAGATATTCCAACTGTTTTTCTGTAAGAAACATAAATATGATGGGAGTAATTTAATTCTCCAGTTTTAAGTTACTAACCACTCAATTTCTTCAGAATCATCTCCAAATTCCTGAACCCCCTTTACATCTTGCTCTCAAATATTTTATTTCTACCATGCTATTTAAGGCTGGTAATTTATCTTTATGAATTTTTTCAATCAATAAAGTCTTCATTCACCCAAGTGAATTACTGTTTATTTTAGTTTGACTTGAACCCTTCAAACCAAACCATGAGATTGTCCAAGACTCTCATTTTGGAGTCCCTTGGGTATAAATGGCTTTTCTGGATGATCTTGTTACAGGCTGTTAAGGCCAGAATTTTGCTGGGTACACGAGCTGACTCTGGTTCCTCTCCCAATTCCCATTACCTAGAGAAGTCCTGGTGTTGAGTAATTCCAGGAGACTGGTACACTGCAACCCCATTTTCATACAATCCCCCCCAAAAGGCAAGCCTCAGAATTATCAGTTCCCCAAGAAGCCCAGCAATCCCCAGGTCTTCTGTCCGCTGGCTTCTACCTTCCTCCTTAGGTATTTGGGAGTGTACTTCTTCTTAGGTTGCTTTAATCCACTGTTGGATTGCTACCACCTGTTCAGAGAGCTATTTTACCTTGGAATGGTGTCTCTTCCTGTGGGATCTCTAGTGACTGGTCTAAATCCTTCTGCAATCATTCACCATCTTGGGAGATTACTTCTAAGTGAGTGGGTGCCTGACACATTTATTGTCAATGGTTTGGCTTAGATCAGCCAGACTCTTCATGTTTCTTTTGGGGCTAGCTGCTTGGGAGCTTTCTTCTGGGCCCGTACAATTCTGGTTAAGATGGCATTATCTGTGATATGCGGGATCAAGAATAATGAACCCTAAATGTAACATTAACCAGAAGAGCCTTATGACTACCATGATGTACATGAACAGTATGTGTCTTCACATGATACTAAAAAAGTACTTTCTTCATATCAAATAAAGTATCATTTTCTTCCAAATTTTTCCTTTATTATGTTTTATATACTTCCCAGAAGTATATAATTGACAGTGATAGCACAGATAGGTTATTCACACCTATACAACTTAAAAGAAAAATTCCTCCAAAAAAAGAATCCAGCAGATGTCACTTCTCACAGGCTGGAGAGACTACAAAGAAGGACAGGACATCTGTACAGGTTTTGTTGTCTTCAACAATGTCTTTTTCCTGACCAAGCATTATAATCTCCTCAAAACGTGTGGAATCCTGAATCTGCATCCAACTCCAATTCTGCAGACAACTGAAATACTCAACATTGTATTTCAACGTCTACGCTCAGCAGAGATTAGGATGTTGTCAGGACTACATTGAGAGAATGCCAAACTCTAGATCCAAAGCACTCAAAGCAGGTTTACACAAGTAGGTTACCCCTGTAAACTCTGGGCTAGTGGAATTGCCCAACACATTACTGGGGCTGTCTACCAGATTTTTAAGTGTTTAGTTTGATCAACACCCTGATCACAGTGGAGACTGTGATATGTTCAAAGCCGCCTTCCTCAAAATTTTGCCATAAAGGACTCTGACGTGGTGACCATGAAAGAAATCAGAACCTTCAAAATGACAGGAAAAATTGAGGAGCACATTGTAGCTTATGAAGACCTATGTGACCAAGCTCCCAACACCATCAACTTTGATGAGACTGGGACACAACTGGACTTCTAAAATGGCCTCTAACTCACATTAGATATCAGTTCAACATGACACACTGCAAGAACCTTCAGGATGTGTTCCTAGAAGGAAAACACGCTGCACAGAAATCTGACAACCTACATGTAACAAAAAACAAACAAAAGGAAAGCCCCACAGAAAATAAGGACCCTTAACCTAACAAGCAGAACAGCCAAGCCAATAATAAACATCCTCAAAACAAAAATCACAACACTCAAGTTAATCAAGCAAGCACTGATGACACCAACAAGGAGGGAAAAGCTCAGGGGAGTGCTTAAGCAAGCTGCTCTCCCCCAATTTACAAGACTTGTACAGGGACCAAGATGTGCACTAAGTTACCATGATCCAAGTACACTCCAGCAATCCTCTCCTGTTTGCTGCCCAAACCAGAAATAAACTCCTCACTTATCCTTTCTGCTTTCCAGATATCAGGGCACTGCGCTATTTGATACTGGAGCAGACCAATCCCTTGTTGACAAGAAATTTGCCAACCTCATGAACTACCCATGGTCCAAAGAAATATCAAAATAGTTATCATGGCAGATAATAGAAGTAAACCAGTCACCAAGGAAGCAAAACCTTTCTGCACCTGAATTGGAGACGTAAAAACCACACTTAATGGCCCAATCATACCAATCCCCAAGTATGGCGTTTTACTTGCCTGGACTGGATGAGAAAGACCAAACCTCACATTGCCTGGGATAGTGCTACCCTCACATACAACAAGGAGAAGTACATCACCATGTTTATCCAACTCACCTTGATACGCTTATGAGGGACCATGTATTTATGAAAATCATGGAAACAGAAGAGGAAATTAACCCTAGAAAAATCAATTGGATTACCTGCACATACATGGTCATCCACTTAAAGAATACAGAGACTCAACATGAAAAGAACCCCATCCAAGACCAGCTAGTTAACAAGTTCCACGCTATCTTCCAAGAAAAACTGCCAGGACAACTTCCTGACCGCGGCATACAACACAGAATTGACCTCAAAGGGAGTGTACCTAAAGCACAACCTATCTACTGCCTCATACCACAAGAAGACGCCCTAAAAGATTACTTGACAAAACGCTCAAGAAAGAACTCATACTACCATCAAAGTCACCTTTTGGTGCTGCTGTCTTCTTTGTGGCAAAGAAAGATGGATGACTCCTCCTGGTCACCAACTACAGAGCGCTCAACAAGGTAACAATTAAGAACAGGTATCCCCTACCCCTATTTGATGTCCTTTTTGACGCATTGGGGGGTCCCAAATCTTCACAAAAATTGATTTGACAGCAGACTACCATCAAATTTGCGTAAAGCCTGAGGACATTCCAAAGACCACATTTAGAACTAAATACAGTTCTTTTGAATGTGTTTTTCTCAACTTTGGCATGTCAAACACTCCCAGTACCTTTGTGACCTTCATGAACAAAGTTTTCAAAGAGCACATTAGAAAGCAAGCTATTATCTACCTGGACAACATAATCATCTACAGCCCAACCTGGAACAACACCGGGAAGATGTCTGCCTGGTCCTCTTCACCCTTGAAGAAAACCAACTGGTTGCAAAACCATCAAAGTGCAAATTCTTTTTGGCTGAACTTCCATTTCTCAGTCACGTTATCAGCAAGGACGGTATTAAACTGGACCCAGATAAGATACATGCTATAACAGAGATGCCAGCCCCAAGAAACAAGAGCAAACTCTGCACTTTCCTTGGAATGGTAGCCTATGTCAGAAGATTCCTTCCTGAATGGGGTGCCTTGACTGCCCCCTTATCCACAATCACAGGCAAGACAAACAAATTTTTATGAAAACCGTTAAGAGATCAACATTTCCAATAATTGAAAGAACACATGGTCACAGTAGGACACGCCTTCTCAAAAACACCATATTTAAAAATACTATCTCAAAATACGCTATCTAAATTTTTTGCAATCTCAATTTTATAGTAAAAACGCCATTTTGATTTACAGCATTTTGACTAAGGAAAAATGGGTTTAAAATTGTAGATTTTTTGAGCTCCAAAAATAACCCAAAAAAACTCAAAAAATAAAATTCAAAAACCATTTCTAAGCTTAAAAAATCCTTGGAATTCCAAATCTGCAATATAAAAATGGGGTCAATTAGTAGTAACAAGGTTGCGTAAATCCTGAAAGTTAAAATATACCCAGAAACAACCATTTTAATATATAACTATAAACTATACTTTAAAATAAGCATATTGTACCAAATACTAAATAAAATTCAAAGAATGATAAAATAAAAGGAAAAAAGAGAGAATATAAAGAAGTGCTTATTGAGGAAGGGCTCAGACATTAGTAGAAAGAGCAACAGAGATGGCATGAAGATGCTCAAGCTTTTTATCCTTGGGATAATATGCAATAACCACATTGCTGATCTCTGTGTACTTTTTCACCGCTTTGTTCTGCTTGGTGGGTTGTCCTTGGTCTTCATGCCAGTCTTGAAGAGCTGGGCAGAGATGGCTTGTTGGATCTTGAGATACACCATGATTTTGTTGAATTTGGGCTTCATAACCCAGACTCTTGTGGAAAACTGGCTATGTCACCCTTCAAGGGAAGAGGTGGTCTTGATCAACCTATCTTTGACCTCCTTGAAGCAGTTCAAGGTGATTGAGTCACCATCTTTTATGATGGGGTGTGCTTTTGGAAACCTCTAACCTATTGAGTTTTGAAATAATCAATGAAAGAAGCAAAGGCTGCCTGGTTGGCAAGGATATAAGGATGGTGGAGCAGGGGTCATACAAGGCATTGATATCCTCCTTTTTCACAAGGGCAAGGATAGAAAAGCAATTTAATATGTCCTTGGCCTCTTTTGTGCCTTTGGAGTTGACCAGCTCATGAAGATCAGAGCACTTTTGGAGGTGGCAGCAGAGTGCCTACCAGAAGTGGAAGTAGCATACCTGGGGGAGCTCTTGAAGACTCTGATGAAAGCATTTGCCTGAGCCTGTTTGAAATCCACTACCAGATATTTGTGGTAGGGAAAGCTTTCTGGCTGCTTCCTTGTTGGGGTGGCTTCCTCTTCCTGGGACTGGGCCTTCTTTTTTCACCCTCTGGTTTCCTTGGGCTCCTCTTCAATGGTTGGGAGGATTTCATCCAACTTTTTCTTCAAAATTGAAAGAGCATGGACATATGTTTCCAGCTTCTTATTTGGGAGGAAAAAGAAGATCAGGGAAAGAACTAGATTTCCCACCTGCTTGCAAATGTTCCAAAGCTGGCTAAATAGCTTTGGAAAGGTGGAGAAAGTGCCATCTGCAAGCCATGTTTTGTATTTCAACAGCTTGCACAGATCCTGTGAGGTGGAAAAGCAAATAAGGCGCTCAGGGGCATGTTTGCTGTTGTTGTGGAGAAGGAATCTCTCCTCATGGTGAGATAGTTTTTGCTCTTTGGTACAGATCAATTGATCAATTGGTGAAGCATTGACGTCTTCAGTGCTCAGAGCATATCTCTCATCAGTGAGGTATCTCTGCAATTTGGAGGTGCCACCAACAGCGGCAAGTTAGGAGTCATTTAAATTGAGGAGGGCATCATTAAATACCTCAGTGACAGTTTGATCTTTGGTGATTGGGATCACCTGGAAAAGAAACCAGCAGATCAGTTGATAAAGGGGGTCAAAAGACTTGGCACAGTCATGCCCAGTAGTCAGGGCCTTGAACCTAGTGAACCCATAAGTGGTGAGTCTAGCAGGGTCCCCAGCGCTATCACATTTGTAGTGATGTTGGCAGATTGCTTTCTTCTTGTCATTACAGCTGAAGCTGTAGCCCAAGTAGACAAAGCAGCACCCCCTTTCTTGGTCATTATAGGGTAGCTGGCAGGGTATGTGATGGGCACAGCAAAGGTGCCATTTTGATTACAGATATTGTGATCTGTATTTAGATCCCAGAGCTCAATTTGCTCATCTCAGGAGTACCAGGCTCAGACTCCTGCTCCTCTTCCTCTTAAGGCTCTGAGGTGGGATCAGAGTGGCAATTGAAGTTGAAAAGCTTCTCTTGGGGATCAGAGGGGGAGAAAACAAATGGAGAGTGAGGAGGGGTGGGGCTGATTTCCTCCAGCTCTGGGGAGGACATGGGGACCTTGGGAGGCTTTACCCTTAGAAGACTGCTTCTTTGAGGTATTTTTGGCCTTTTTGGCCTTGGGTGAATTGGATTTGGACTTGGGAGCCTTGGACGTAGCTTTGATGGTAGGCTTGGGAAGCATATAAAAGTGAATTAGTATCAAAATATAATAAATTTGGGATCATTTTATAAAGAGAAAAAATGAGAATTTTTTAAATATAAAAGTAGTCAATATTTTTACATAGAATTGTAGAAAAAAGTCTTTAAATATATGCTATCAAAATTTCAATGTTGTTTGTTTTGTAATAATAATTTTTTGATTAGTAACACAAGTAGGCAAAACTTTGTGTTTTACTAAAAAACTTGCAGTTGAGATGGCGTTTTTCAAGACATAATCAAGGTGCTGTAGCTCAAAAACATAGTGTTTTGGCAATTTTTTATATCAATTTAACAAATTTTCAGTTGAGCTACCTCAACCAGGCCAAAAAGCAAAACTTGAATTTCTCAAAAAATAGCTTATACAACTGGGGTTAAAAAGTACCCAGTTGTTTAGAAAAGACCAAAAAATATATTTGCAAAGTTTCAGTTAATTTCTTACATTTTTTATAATATGGTTTTTGGTGGGAAAATTTACTTTTGAAAAGTGGAAAGTAAGAATTGCATTAGGGGGATTGATATAGCATAGCCTGGCGTCATATATAATTTCCCCTTATTTTCCCCTATCCACTGTGCGCATCAAATCTATTGGGTGATATGAAACTTGGTGGAATTTGAAGTGACATAAATAAAAATGGCGTAATCACCCCCTTTCATATTAAAATCACTATTAAAATATTTTATTAAGAGATCTCTCATAAACAAATCCATGGTTGATAAAGTTATAGATTACATATAACAAAACTGGTTTTTTTACCCAGCAATGATAATCACTAGAAGGACTATCATAGTGGTGTCTTTTTAGGTTGTTCTTATTATAAGTGTCTTAGATTAATACTATAGGAACATCTTATGGCACTTTACAACATGCTTTTTTAGTTTGGGTAGAAGCTTATTTTAGTTAAAGATAAATATTGTGATTCAAAATGACGTAAAATTGAGATGGCATAAACACGCCCCACACTAAGCGATTTCATATTAAATAAAGTTAGCAAAATAAGATTTAATTAATATGACTCAAAATGACAAAATTGAGATGACATAAATTTGAGATGCCACATTATAAAAGTATATGTAAATTTTAACTATTTTACTGTTTATTTTATTTTTTTGTTATTCAAAACTACTAAAGCAAAAATGCCATCTTAAATTAAATTTGAGATGGTGTAAATCAAAGTGCCGTTTTTGAGATGGCATTTTTTATCATGGCCACTGCTCCCATCTTCCAATACCCAAACTGTGAAGGAGTATACGGGCTAGAAACTGACACCTACAAAATGTGCAATAGGAGGAGTACTCAGAATTAAAACTTCAGAAAAGGACTTCCTCTCTGTAGCATATGAATCAAGAAAGCTGGCTGATATCAAGCAAAGATATCTAATACATGACAAAGAACTGGTAGATATTGTCCACTGTCTAATGATGTGGGGATGTTACCTGGAAGGTGCACAGATATTTAAAGTACTAACCAACCACAAGTCATTGGTATTCTTCAAGACTCAACAACATCCATCTAGACAACAAGCAGAATAAATGCGCATCATATGGGTCATTATTTGTTATATTAATCTGTTTCCTATTAACTGTGCTACTTAACACTTTAAAATTTTGTTTTAATTTTCTTATCAACAAATTTAAATAATTAAAACAATTTTATCAAAATAAATCTTATTTAATCCTTATAATATAAAAACCTATATTAAATTAATCATTTTCTACTTACAGCTAAATTAAACTGTATTAAAAGCTAGTAACAATCTTATTTCATATACCATTATTTCTTGAAAGCTGATTAGTAAAAAATGACATCATTCTAAAAAGAGAAACATAAAAATACAATACAAACTGACATGATGCTTTTTGTTGGAAATTAAATTGTTGCCTAAAATCTTAGCTTTTTAAATTATATTTAATTTAAAATATAATAATTTTTGAATCCCTCTTTTTAAAAAGAGGGCAGATAGCTTTTTTGCATATTTAATAAATAAATATTAAATAATTTTGGATTTTTTTATAAAAAAAGTATAGTAAAAAGTTAAAAAAACTAAAACTAAAATTAAAACTAAACTTTTATTGAAATTTCAGTTATCTCATTTAGCATAAGTAATTTATTCTTAAGTTAGATTTTATAGAAAATATATAATAAGAACTTATAAGAGAGTAAAAGTTTTTCTTTTCAAATTCTTAATTATTTAATATTAATAAAATAGCTTTATACAACTATTTAATAAAATTATATTTTTATACTGTATGCTAGAGATAATATTTATAAAAAATTTAAACATAAAAAAGAATTTATCAAAATCTTGCTTTATTTAATTAAATTTTATAAAGGTTAAAATTTATTTAAACTAAACAGAAAATGATCTTAGTCATTATATCTATAAAAATAAGATACAAATTTAATTATACAAGCAAATATTTATATGTGATTAAGAATAATTTTTTTTGTTTTGATAGCTTTAAGATATATAAAGTTCATTTTTTAAGAACTGTTAAAAGTTATAATAAACTTAAGTTTATTTAAAAAAAGGTTTTTGAGTTGGTTACTAAAAGTAAGCTAAATAATGATTTATACTTTAAATTTAGTTTACTGATTAAAATATCATACTTTAAGAGTTAATTAGCATATTTTATGTCAAATAATAATTTTATAAGCTTACATTCAAAGCCACTTCAAGATACTAAATTAGTACTGAAATATAAAGTTGCAACACAATTCCAAAAGCTGAGATTAAGGGCTTTCTAATGATACTAGTTTGAGCAATATTGAAGTACTATTTGCCAAAATATCAACAGTTAACCATAATATAAAAAGGGTTAAATAAATAATGATATCAGACTTCAGGGGTGATATTGATAAATTAAGGAGATCAGTTGAGGGTCAGTTGGGGATTTATGCCTGTAGTGCAAAAGCTCAGCTAACATGGTATTTAAACAGCTCAACTTTACAGAAATTTACTTTAAAATCCACACCTTTATTCCTTTCTGATAACTGAACATCTATTTCCAAGCAAGAACTGCCTGAACCAAGCCAAGGAACCCAACCACTATCATTATGGAACCAATCAAGTTTGCACCTCAGATGACACCCTTCTTCTCACTGGGGGCTTCTACTAAGAGAGAAAGAATCTCTATGCTTAAACAAGCATTCCTTTTTACTGCTGGCAGTGATCTTAACAGCTTTGTTGAGCATTTTTTATTAAAAACAGAGTTTGGAAAAAGTACCTTCTTACCTGTCATAAAAAATTCTAAGACAGATGATTTCCTTAACAACCTAAAGGAATTCATGTCAGAGTCCCCTGCCAAGCACTTTCCTTCCCCAAGAGCATTGGTTACATCAAGCTACAGTCTGAAAGAGCTTTGGGATTGTGGATTGAAAATGACAAAAAATGAGTATTCATATTCTAAAAAAATAAAAATGCTAAAAATGCATCATTAAATTCAAAAAAGAAAAAAGAAAAAAGAAAAAAATGATTCAGTAAAGAAAGAAAACATAAAAAACATTTTAAAACATATATTAAAAATTTATTTCCAACCAGCCAAATCACTAAAAAATCCCCTGGATTGATTTATGAAGAATTATAAAAAGAATTGAGTGAATACTCAACTAAAATAAAATACTCCTTATTGAAAACAAGAAAAGAAATTTATGAAGATATGAAAATAAAAACAATATTTCTATTTCACTTTTCACTTTCTATAAGCTTATTCCTAATAATATAATTAGAAGCAAAACGCAAACTGATATGTGTACCATTTGCAACTTAAAAAAATTATTAGAAATGAAGAAAAAGGATTTGAGTATAAAGAAGTTGCCATTGCCTAAATCTATTAAAGAAAATTTAGAATCTATTGACCTACATTAAAAGTTTAAGAGCATCAAAATAAAGAATATATTAGTGATATAAATAATCTTGATAATAATTCATGTGTTATAGTAATAGACTATAAAGAAAACTTTAAAATAGGTGGGGGTCTATAAAGACAAATAATTGTTTTTATGAGAAAATGCCTATTTCTTTATTAGGATTTGCAATTGCTTTTAAAGAAAATGAGAAGATTAAAATGAGTATCATGACTTTTTATCTGAAATTTTATCTTATGACTCTTTGTTTTCAGGTCAGTGTTTGATAAGTCTGCTTAAAACTTAATAAATTTAAGAATATTAAAAATATTAAGGTTTGGACTGATAATGGTAATCATTTCAGATCTTATGAATTCTTATATTATCTTTTTAAAAAGGTACCTAAAATTATAAAAAAACAATTAAGTAAAATAGATTTGTTTAGTGTCATGGCAAAAGTATTGTTGATGGTCATTTTGGTGTATTATCTAAAATATTTAAACAAAAGGAAAATGAAATGTATATAAAAATATAAATGATCTCAAAATGATTTTTGAGAGAGAGAAAGAAAGAAAGAAAGGGTTTATATGAGACACTTGTAAATAATTCAGATGTTTCCCAAAAAACCTTTTTTCACATCTATGATAGAAAATCTAGGCCTAAAAAAAGCTGGCTTGAAGTCAAAGCATTTTGTGTTAATCTTTCATATTTAATAAAAGATGGTGAGCTGTATGTTTCACCTTTGACATTTGAGGATGTTAAGGAGTACTCCAAAATAAATTATTGTGCAAAGTTCTGCACAGATGACAGAGAAACAAAGAGAGCTGATACTAATAAAGGATTAGTAGGACATGTTCATGAAGTTAGACGCATAACAAAAACTTATATTTCACATAGGGTAAATAGTCTTTTAGATACAACAGCCTTTTTTTTCTAAAAATAATTAAGAAATTAATTATATGAGCCAAAGATAGGTTAATAGAAATGATAGATTAGGGGCTGCTATTACTCTCCCATGCAACTCATATATTTGATTCTTGGCTTATTAAAATAGAAAAAAAGGGTTTTACCAAAAAATAAAGTTAATAGAAATAAGATTTATTTTTATTATTTGTATATTTTACACTCTTAAACTTTTCTTCAGTAAACTAAGCATTATATTAATGTTCAAAAAACATAAGTTTATGACTTAAATGATACCAAAGAAGTTAAAAGGCTTTGAAATGCTTAAACTGGCGCCTTGGCTTAGTCTAACAAATAATGACTCATATAGAGGTACCCCATGATAATTGAATACAAACCAGGAAAGAAAATGCTTACTGCAGATGCCCTGTCAAAGCTATACCATAAAAACCTCCTATGAACTGATGGGGACCCCAATTGGCCCATGTTAATAATATGAAATCTCCAAGAGGGGTTACCACCTGGAACACCAATGGATATCCAAGAGAAAGTCCTCAAGAACAAACATCTGTTCAAAAACGTATATGGTACTCTACATGGCAACAGCGCCCATGTTGACACTTTGTCAGCATGGCCACTGTTGACTTGAAACTCAAAATCTTCTATGTTTTTTGCTAGTTGCACTAGCTTAATTCTTTTTAAAGTGTTCAGGGATGCAAACTCAGAAAATACAACAAAATTGTGGCTATTTTGACACAATTTAATATTAAGCTAGATCAAAAACTTGATTTAATCATATTTTTCCTTTACATTTACTAATAAAAATTAGTATATTTTTTATTTGTTTTCACAACAATAAGTGTCAATGTCAACAATTTTTAAGCATAACTTATTTTAATAAAAAAACTGAAACATCTACAACAAAGAAATTAAGTGTGTATTTAAATTTTTTATTTTATTTAATTAATATATAGAAAAAGACATTGCACATGCACTAGATTGTTAAAATGTTCATGTTAATAAATATATGTGGCACTTATTCTGGCTTTAATATAATAAAGGGATTGGTGCCTAACAACAATCCAATAATTTAAGTGTGAGTTACTATGTAAGTTACTATAGAATTTATTATTGAAAATAATGTTGACACTTAAGTATGTTGTTTATTTGCTTGTGATCATATGCTGGGGTGAATTTAAGCAAATTAGAGTGGTGCAATTAAGCCTAAATTAATATGCCACTTCATATAAAGAATGTCATAAGTGACATTGTTGACACTTTACCCTTTTCAATACTTGAATACAACTTCTTAATAACTTCATATAAGCACAATGGTAAACTATCATATTACCACTACACAAATATAATTTTTAATAAAGAACCTTGATAATTTTTAACTGATTTTCATATTTTTTTTAAATTTTTATATGTGAACAAAAACACACAGAAAACGGTTAATTTTTGCTAGCCCGCGTAAATTTAATTAAGCGTACTATGAAAAAACATAGTAAATTTTTAAAAAAATGTTGACAGTGACAATGTTGTCAAAAATAATGTCTACAATTTTTGTAATTGACAGTGAGAATTCAGCTTTTTTTACTAATTGTCACTCATAATGTCAATGCTTTTCAGTTCTCACATATAAAACTTTATGTTTTACATAGTAAAACATCTGATTTTTTGATATGTTGTATTTTTAACTTTTCTCTTTCATATTTTTTGATTTTTAAAATAAAATATATATCTAAAAATAGTACTTTTACATAAATCTCTTAACTTTTAACTTGTTATTTATAACTTTAATAAAATAAAAATTATACAAGTATTTTTCATCTTTTAAATGCCAAGAAAACCGTATAAAGTTTCCTTTTTATATATTATGTTTTTTAAGTTGTTTTGTTTATTTTTAAAATACATTGCTTTATTTTAAACCCTTTTACTTATTATTTTAGGACAAAAAAACCTCTAAGCAGCCCAAAGGAACCAAGCATCCCTCTAAGCCAATCAAATCTACCAAGAAGAAGCCTGTCTTGTCAAAGAAGGCCACACCTAAGCCCTCTCCTGAGCCCTCTCCTGAGAAGAGCCCTGCTCACTCCACTGAGGGAGAGGAATCTGATGGTATCCTTACAGACCACAGTTTTTACAACTCAGCTTCAGATGAGGAGCCAACAAAGAAGAAGCACTCAGCCCAAAAGTCCCCACCCAAGGATAAGTCTCCTGCACATGAGGAGCACCACAACAAGCCCCCTTCTGCTTCCCCACCACCACCAAACTCCCCCTTCCATTTCATCAGGGGATGATTCAAAGCCCCGCCCCAATTACTTCCCTGGCTTCTGCCATGCTCTTGCTGGCCCCTGGGACCCTCTGTTGGCCCATAACATCTGCAATGTTGACAGGAAGTTTAAGGTTCCTTCTTCCTTGCCTAAGTATTTTCCTATCATTAGTGTAAAGGATGGGCTGGCCATGGTAGCCAATGGGTACATCTTTCTCTGTAACAATGCCAACCGGGGCTTCAAGAGCCAGAATTACACCTGCAAGGACCGCTCCTGCCCAGTGCAGCTCAATAATGAGCGCTGGGACTTGGTACAGACCATCAAGGGTGAAAACACTTGTGTGATGCCAAATACCACCATAGCCCGCCTCCTCAAGTGGTATCTTATCCAGGTCATGCCCACTTCAAAAGACCTTTCCCCAACCCAGCTGGCTGTGCTTGCGTGCAAGTACCTCTCCCCCACCAACCTCAAGAGGGTGCCAACCCATACCCAGTTGGTCAAGTTTGTGAGTGATAGGCGCCAAGCCTTGAACCCCCTGGCAAAGAGCGCCACCACCATTGAAGACCTGGTTCTCAAAGATGCCCTCAAAAAATTGAGGATAGTGAGATGTTTCTGCTCTATGACAATGGGCAGGAAGTGGAGGATAGGATTATAGCCTACTCCATAACCCAAAACCTGGAGCAGCTCAATACTGCTACCACCTAGCTATGCGACGGCACATTTGCCATCTGCCCAACCATCTTCAAGCAGCTTTGGGTACTTCATGGGCAGTTCAATGACCAGGTTATCTGTGGGGTTCCTGGTCACCAGTCCCCAAAGTATGGCCTGGGTTGTAGCCAGGGACCGGCTTAGAAGAGTTGTCATTCTCCAACAGTGGTGAATGGTTGGTTAGGAGCTTATACTTGGCCTGCATAAGAGCAAACTCCTCCAGTACCTTTCCAATCACTAGGCAAGCGTCTCCACCATACACTTGTACTTCAGCAGGTGCCAGTCCTTCTGTAGGCTGATATCAATCCTGTAACAGTCTTGCAAACTCTCCCCCAATAAACTCTATTTCCTCTATTTGTCATTTCCAGATGCCTAGTCACCTTCTCCCACTCCTCCTGAGCAGACTTACTAGAGGCAAACTTCCTGTACCTTAGGCAATAGGATTCCTTGTCTCCTGGGCTAGGATAGAAAATGTGGGGTAATTGACTCATAGGACTTATATCCTTTCTTAACGCAGGGATTTGGATAGGGGTTGTAATAGGCGCTTTATTCACAGTCAGAAGGAAGATCTCCTTAGAAACCTTCTGATATATGGCCTTAGTATAGGGAATAATGAGGGGTTTGTGCCAATACTTGGAGTCTTTTAACAATCTCTTGGACTCCTTGCACTTGGTCTTTGGGTTCTACACCTTGGTCTTGGGCTCCTGCAGTCTTTTACAGCTCTGGATTCCTATTCTTGGTCTCTGGCTCCTTCTGTAGCTTTTGGTGGCCTTTGTAATCCACTTGATCCAGTCCCTGAAGAGTCTCAGATAGCTCCCCCTTTTATAGCCCCTTGTTTTAGACCAAAAACCTCTCTTAGAACTCTGGTTCTTCAAAGCTTAAACTATCCTGTTTTTCTTCTTCTATAATATATTAAACCTTTAAATTTACTTCAACCAATGAAAGCCCTGAATTTTATGCTTTTACTCCTCATTTTTTAGGCTTTAACCCTTAAGTTAAAGCCCTTAAAACACTAATCAAATAGACTCCAGCTTGCAGTTAATCACACGCCTTGATTCAACAGTTTTGCCAAAAAAGTTTCCCCGGATAACCCGTCCTTGACACTGGTTCAAACTTGAGGCTGTCTTGCTCCAGGTAAACAACTGCTCTGCGTTTTGAACGGTTTTGCTGTAATTCCTGTCACGTTTCCCCGGCAAATCTCAAGTGCTTCCACATATGTTTTACTTAGGCGAATTTTGACCCCTCAATTTTTCAACATTTCTCTGTGTTTCTCTGTGTTTCTTTCAACGTTTTGCAACTTCAAACCTGCTTGCAGCTTGTCCTTTTGCCTCTCCTAGTTGTTCTCAGCAAAATTTGCTCTTTCACTCTTACAGTTTCTCTGTTTTTCTTCCAGCTTCTTTCTGGCTTATTTCCTCTTCAATTCTTCTTTTTAAAATAACATATAGTTCTAACAAACTATATGTTATTTTTCCTTCTCTTTCTTTTTCATTTTTATGATTTTTAATTCTTTTTTAATCATAATCAGGCAGTATTTAATTATTCTTTACTGCTTTTTTATCTATATTTCCTCTCAAAAGTCACTAAAATCAGCTCTTCCAGCCTCTGCATCCAGTCTAGCTAGTTCATCCTCTCAGCTCTTCAGTTCTTCAATACCAAATTCTGGTCCTTTGGACATCCTGCTTTTTGATCAGCTAGTCCTGCATCCAAGATCTTCATGTCCTTCAACTTCTCCTCAACCAGTTCCTCAACAAATCCTCACTAGGAACCTCCTTTGTTCCTTCTACACATAAAACCACATTGGTTCCTACAATGCAATATGAATTAACAGTCCATCAACTAGCCTTCACTGTGACCAAACTGTCCCTCCTGCTAGTTTTCTCTGTTAATTCTGTGAACCACCTTGGTTCTTTATCTCAGTCCCCATTACCAGAACTTGTAGACCCAGGCATGAGTCTACATTGAACTGGCGTTTGACTGGGACCTTGCAAGTGGCAATCCACTTAGGCCATTTAACCATAGATCAATGTCTATGTGTTGTCTTTACTCACTCAGATGATTAAGTCTGGGCTTTCAGTTGCAGAGTAATCAGCTCTACTTCCCAGAGGCCTGATCACACCAAGTTCTGTAGCTTGCTTCCCCAAGCAAGCCACCTTGGTGACACCTCTGAGCAAATCTATACCCTCCAATGCTCACTTTGGGTTCCCCCAAAACTCCCATAGTGGCATAAACAAGGACACCCTACCAGTCTGTTAGGTAAGGTGCTTGCTCACAGACCTCCTGTAAGCATATCAGGGTACATAGAGCTCTCAAAGCTCTTTCCCTCCCTGGCAGCCCGCGTTACCTGCCAGGAGTCCAAAATCTACTCCTCCCAGGCAGACAAAGTTCCCTGCTTGCTATTTCAGTCTTCACCCTTCTGCAGCCACAGATCCCTGTGAGGTGAAGCACTATAGCCCAAAGCAGCCAATTTCTTCTGCTAGGTGGAGGCAACATCTGCCCCTGGTAGTCCTATGTTACCTACCAGGAAGGCCTTACTTACCCTAGTAGACTATGTTACCTACTAGGCTCACCCTACTTACCCCTAGTAGCCCTATGTTACCTACTAGTTTACAGCGTCACCAGCTAACCACACATTGTCACTCTTCAGCATATTGTCTTTATTTGAAGCCAAATCAACCCTTGCCTGCAAAACAGCACACATGTGAATCACCACATTATCCCTCTTGTGTTTTCCTCTTGCCTGGTGCTAAGACAGAAGTCTACACCAGAGCATTTAAAATTGTCCAGGATGCTTTGAGCTCCCTTCCCACCAACCAGCTCCCCCTCCCACCCACACCACTAGAGCAAACCCTTCCTCCGCCGAGAAGAATGAATTGACACTAGCTGCAGAGCAGCTAGCTTATGCGCGCTCACTTGGGCCAAAGGTGATCATAATGGACTTTGAGCAAGCTCAGTTCAGAGCCTTCAAGGCCACCTCCAATGGAGAAGTCCAGGGCTGCTTCTTCCATTTTAGGAAGGCCCTCATCAGGAATCTCAAGAGCAAGAAGGAGCTTTTTGACAAGTATCTTAACAATGATAAAGGGAAGTGCTGCTTTGCCATCACCCAGTTTGCTTCCTTGTCTTTTGTGCAGCCAGAGCATACTGGGATTGGCTTTGAGGCCCTCCTGGAGGATGCTTAGTGAAGAAGCACTCCACCATTTTCAAGGGTTACCTTGAGCACTTTGAGCGGTAATGGGTAGGCAAGAAGGTGACTTCCCAGAGAGGTAAGAGTGGGGTCTCTTCCCCTTGGAACTGCCAGAGCGCCTGCCTCAAGGGGAAGATGAAGACCACGTCTAGCCTGGAAGTTTGAAGCAAGAACCTGAAGGTGAAGTTTGGGTCAAACCCCAAGTACAACAAGTTCTTCCAGAAGCTACAAGAGGAGCAGGCCAGAAATGTCTCCAAGTTTTGCAACCTAGCCAACCAGGTGGTCTCCAAGAAGAAGAGTAAAGATAAGGAGTACCAGGAGGCAGTGCAAAAGGTTGTGAAGAAGAAGTATAAGGTGGCAGAAATCAAAAAATACCTTGAAGATGTCACAACTGCTCTTGCTGGTGGATTTAATTAGCCAAATAAAATTTGTTTTGCTTTTTCTGGATTGATTTTACTTTTGGGTTTTATATTTTTTAATTTTTTTATATATTACTAATCTTTTTAGGTATAAATGGTAAGTTTCAAATACAGTTTTAATGTGATTTTGTAAGAAAAATCTTATATTTTGTTAATTTATCTTTAAGGTATGAGATATTTTCAGTTTTGCTTATATAAACTATAATAAATTAAAATTAGAATGTTTTTAAATTTTGTAGTTATTATGATATATAAAAAATATTTATTTTTGGTTCATTGGGGGCTTTAATTTTTATGGGAATAAAAAATAATTTTATAATAAAAAGTATAATTTATATAGTAAGTTGAAGAATAGTTGCTTATGTCTCCTTATTCTTATTACTTAGAATACTTTTTTATTGCATTTTTAAATTTTCTGGAGTCATTTTAGTATAATAATATATTTTAAAATTTTTTTATATTAAAAATGCACAGGGTAAACTGTGCTGTTACTTAAAAAAGTGTCGACATCCAGGAGACGACATTATGTAAAACTGGGATGTCACTTTACTATAGTGTTGACATTAAAAGTGTTGACATGGCCACTGTTGAAATTTTTAGTGTCAACATGGGAGCTGTTACCCTCTACACCACATACTACTAAGTGGCAATACTGTACCTTACGTCCCATCAACACAAAAGATTGACACAATCATTTGATACCACAGAGTTCTAGGACACACCTGTAGCAGAAACTTGCATGAATACCTCAAGACACGCTACTGGTGGCCCAACATGCTGGAAAATATCAAGGAAGTACTAGAGCAATGCAAATTCTGTGAAAATTATGCCAGCTCCAAGGCACCTCCCAAGTCAGCAATAACAGTGTCAATCACACAACCCTTCAAGTTGTGGTCATTGAATATTGTGGGACCAATGTCTGGCAATAACAAAGGCAAAAATTACATTATCACAGCTATCAACTATGCAACTAGATGGCCTGTAGCACAAGCTAAAAAAGAACACAAAGGCAATGATGTAAGACAATTTATTAGCAAAAAGATCATAGCTAAGTTTAGCAAACCTGAAATCCTGATCACACAAAGAGGAAACAAACTTAAAGCCATTGGAACCAATATCTATCTGGCCAAAAATAGAATAAAACATATCATATCCAGCCCCTATCACCTACAAGCAGGTGTAAGAGTAGTAAGAATAAATGGCTCTCTAGTGGAAGCCCCCAGTAAGTTGTCTTCTAACAATTCAAAGGCATGGCTTCAAATTCTACCAATAGCACTTATGGTGTGCAGAACATAAGTTAACCACAATATCAGAAAAAGCCTGTACAAACTTGTCTATGGGCACAAGCCTTCCATTTTTAGCACTACCTCAGGACCACGTTTACCTCTGCTCAAGAAAGTTTCAGATGACAGTGACCCCAACGTACATTATTCTAGAAAAGACCAGGAAGACATGGAACAAAAAAGAGTTGAAATAGAAGCAATCCCCCTACAACAGGAAAGATTCCAAGTCAGAGACAAGGTTTGGGTTTTAAACCACACCCAACATAAGTTGGACCCAGGATTGAGAGGAACAGGCATTGTTATGGAATTCAAACCCAACAATACCTACCTGATAAAGGATATTGGCACTCAAAGAGAACTTAAGAGCATGCACAATGACCGCGTCTGCCTATGCAAAGCAAGAACAGCACAACATAATTCCCAAATTCCTGTACCCAATGAAAACTGGATCTGTACCAAGCATAAATCCCCAACACTCTCAAGAAAATCCCTAAGGTTCCACCTTCCAGCACCCCAGGGGAAGATGTTGCAACATCTTCAATTATTCACTCTTGGGAAAGTAATTCCTTGAGTAACTCCTTGAATGATTCCCTTGATGATCATTAAGTTGGTGGCACTATTATCAATTGCCCATCTATTTCAGGGATTAATTATTTGAGTCCTAAGAGAAACACTAATCAGACAAGCCTTGTGACTGCTATGACTTACATGGACAGTATGTTGCTTCTCATGATACTATATAATACTCTAAACTCATTGTGACTGTTCAACAGTCACTTTTAGTGTCTAGATGATAAATGCTCTGAGATATATAAAGTTGTTCTGTTTTGATTGTTTATTTAATATAGATAAGTTTGTCTAGAATCCTTTAGGAAAAGATTCTTAGATGAAAACTTATATCTATATTGAATAAATGAAGGGGATATTGGTTTGTTAGTTAGGCCGTACTAACTAGAAAAATTGAAGCAAGATTGGACAAATCAATCTTTTGGACTAGGTGTCTTGGAAACGGTTTAATTAGCCCCAAAGATTGATTAGAATATACCCTTGGATATGTTTAATGAGGATTTAATCATTGGGCCAAAATGTAATTGACTGTGTCAAGTGAAGACTTGGTGTCTTTGAATCAAATTTATTAATCATGTAGGTTAGACAATATAATTTGACAGGGGATCAATTAACCAACAATAAATAAATTTAGACAAGTTGTCTGGGAATTTTGGTTTAATCAGCTAGTTCCCAGATGAAACAACAATAGCTGAGTTTTGGAATATGCAGATTCCACAGGGATTTGGCGCCAGGAGCTTGAATGCTCCATTCCAAATCAATACATTGAAACAAAAGGTATCATGGTATTTATTTGTATTGTAGGCATATTCTCATAGGTTGAGAAATGAAGAGATCTTTTAGGTAAATATTCAGATTGGATGACATTGTTATGTCATAAGTCACATGATATGAATCAAGGGTTGATTTCTGAACCAAAGAGAGTTTTAGCTGGATATGCCCCAAACAATATAAGCAAAAACAGAAATATTCTAATAAAATATATTTTGTCAAAGTTGAATCTTTCCTCTCATTCTATTTTAATTATTATTTTTTCTCAATTGTTATTTGAAAAAGAAAAATTCAGACTTGCTATAGTAGAAACTGCTGTCACCAGGAAAAAGATCCTTGAAGGCTCCTTGGAGGAAGCCTGTGAGGGTCTTGAGATCACAAAGACTTTACCTAAGGAATTTTTAGTGGAAGTGAAAGCAGTGTTTGAGGAGATATATTCATATTATTTTGCTAAAGAGAAAACCCCAGCGCAAGGGAATCAAATCTATGCCTGGAATTTGTGAAACTTGCTAGTAGGGTTTGATGATATCTTCCAGCAGGTGAAAAATGCTGCCAACAGAGAGATTGAGGCTTCATTTGAGAGAAGAAAAAAGTGTGAAAATAATGGACCAGTGGCAGGACAACAACAAGGTGTTATCACAGAAAATTTCCTCCTTGGAGATAAAGCTTGCCAAAGCTTTATCCCAGGAAGATTCTAGTAAAAGACTCAGCATAGAAACAAGAATGGAAGTTTGACTGGATCAACCTGGATCACTAACAGATGTAATCTGCACTTACCTTAAAGAAACCCATGAAAAGGGGCTCATCTAACTTTCACAATCCCCTTTTAGGGATGTCATATTCTTTATAGAAAAGAAAGATGGGTCCCTCAGATTATTCACCAACTAACATACACTAAAAAAGGTCACCATCAAGAATTTCTACCCCCTCCATTTATTGACAGCCTCTTCAATGCCTTAGGATGGACAACAGTCTTATCTAAGATCAACCTGACTTCTGGATACAATCAAATTTTCATCAAGGAGGAAGACATACCCCAAACAGCTTTTCACACCAAATACAGATTTGTATAAGTGTGTGGTACTCAACTTTGAAATGGAAAACACCCCATCAACCTTTGTGACTTTCATGAACAAGATGTTTGCCCCCCACATAGGGAAGCATGCCTTAGTCTACTTGGACAACATTGTTGTCTACAGCCCCTTGGTGGAACAACACCACAAAGACTTGGAAGCAGTCTTTGCCACCCTAGCACAACATAAGCAGTTGGCCAAGCCTTCCAAATGCCAGTTCTTCCACAAACAGCTGCCCTTCTTGGGACACATAGTTTCAAAATACGGCATTAAACCTGACAGCCATAAAATACAGGCCATCTTCAAAATGCCACCTCCAAAAGCCAAGTCATAACTCCACACATTCTTGGGAATGGTCGCCTATGTACACCAATTCATACCTGACTGGGGCGTCTTGACGGCACCCCTATCTGCTATAACTGGCGCCAAATCCAAGTTTGTATGGACCCCCCAATGTGACCCCTTCTTCAGACACCTTAAGAAGAAGCTCACAACAGCATCTATCCTGCAGTACCCCAAACGCAATGGGGAGTACCAGATGGAAACCAATGCCTCAGATGCATCCATTGGGGGAGTACTACAAATCAAGAAAAGTGATGGTGACTTCCTGCTTGTAGCTTACAAATAACGCAAACTCATAGACAGCAAGTGTTGATACCTGATACACAACAAAGAATTGCTGGCCATTTTACATTGTTTGATCAAATGGCGTTGTTACTTAGAACAGCAAAATGAATTCACAGCCCTGACCAACCACAAATTGCTCATATATTTTAAAACCCAGTAAAACCTCTCCTGCTGAAAAACACAATGAAAAGAACTCCTGAAAAGATTCAATATGATCATACAGTACAAACCTGGTCCAGAACTTATCATGGCAGATGCACTCTTGCACCTGTATGTTAGAGCTACAAGGGGAGAGAATGGGCTTGACCCAGATTGGCCCCTCCTGGTACTCCAAACAAAGGACAAGGGGTCCCCCCCTTGTACCACAGACATAACAAAGAAAACAGTCATTAAGAGAAAACACTTATTTGCAGACATGTATGAAATCCTACATCAAAAAATGCCTAACAGAACTACTATCCCTTATGTTCCCACACATCAGCAAGATGACACCATCCTACGTTACCATAGAGACCTAGGGTACACAAAAAGCCACAACCTCTACAAATTCCTTAAACACAAAACATGGTGGCCCACATTGCACCAAGATATACAGGAAGTAATTGATCAATGCAAGGCGTGAAAAAGATTTGTCAAAAGTGACACATCACCCAAATCATTACTACCTATTTGCACTCAGATACCCTTTAATGTGGGGCCCTAGACATTGTGGGGCCCATATCAGGGAAACATGATGATAAGAAATATATAATCACAGCCATTTACTTTGCTACACACTGGTCAGTGGCACTGGCCATCAAAGCCCACAATGATAACAATGTGCAACAATTTATAGGCACAAAGATTATCATTAAGTTCAAAAGTCAGAACTACTGATTACCAATGGAGGCAAGGAGTTGACCTCTGACAATACCAATGTCTACCTTACCAAAAAAGGCATGAAACACACCATATCATCCTCAGGCCAACGTCAGGGTCAAGCAACTGAATGGCAGCCTGGTACAGACCCTTGCCAAGATCACTGCCAGTGCACCACAGGATTGATACAAACAGATAATGACCACACTCCTTGTGTGTTGCACTTGGGTGAAAATATCTACCAGAAAGAGTATGTTTGAACTAGTTTACAACAAATAAACAAACATTGTTCAAGCCCTTACAGGGCGCAAGTTAGAAATACCAAGTAGGGTACCCCCATTCAGACCCCCAAGTACTCTGCTCCAACAACAATCAAAATGAAAGAGAAGAAAAACATCTAAAAAACATGTTTGTCCTCATCCAAGCTATACATATGGTTGGTAAAAAATTATTGGTAATAAGCACAGACAAAAGCAAGTTCAAATTCAGGTAACTAACCCTGATCTGATATCTTGCTAGCGTTTGGGAACTGGCAGATTGCGGACTGGGTGGGCAGGGCCCATCAAAGGATGGGCGCTAACTTAATGAGGAAAGACATTGACTTGCCTAACCACAACCACGGAACAGCGGCAGGAACAATATTATCTGTTACTCCAGTGAGGGTAATATATACAATCCCAAATGGCTTATTGGTATGATCCAGGGGAAGCTCAGCGGTGGAGGTAGGCATTGGTTTGGGGGTGACAGGTGGTTCCATGTCTAATTGGTAGACAGGAAGCGTGTTGTATTTATCTCTGAACAGTGAGGGGTTTGGTAACGTACCAAGGGCCTTTTCAGTTGTATCTGGTTAACTCTGTAGATCTGGTCAAGGGATCCCAGGCTAGTATGTTGTAGGCAGTGGAGTCCTTGTACTTAGGATTTAAGGGGTGCTCTGTGAAATAAAAAGGACCAAAGGGAACACCTGGCAGGCAGTACATAGCTGGTGGGCTTGCAGGAGGTTCAGATGATCTTTGAGTTAACTGGCAGATGACAAGAATAAAATATAGCAATATCTGGGGAAACCAATATCTCAACACCTTTATTTAAAAATGACAATGGGGATTGATCTTGACCTGGCAGGTATTTATATAACACTACCAGGCTTCATTTCCTGGTTGGATTTCTGAGCTTGGGCAGTTTGGCATAAGGGGTCTTAGATGGCAGTGTGGCTCTTGGCACTGGCGGTTTGGCACTGGCTGCTTTGGGATGAGAAGACATCAAATATTTCTGTTTGTCAATTAAGGTATTGGGTGCTTCTTCAGGTTGACTACCTCTTCCTGGGCTTTGGAGAGTTTGGAATAACTCTCATTGGGAAACTCATGCATTTCACCAAGCAAACCACTGGTGTCAGGCGTTGGCACCTTGGGAAAATTCCCGACATCTTGCACTGGCAGTTTACTTGCAGAATCCTGCATGACAGTTAAAGGTTTGGGTCCTGGGGGTTGGCAACTTTATCAATTAACTGTTGAGTATATACTTCTGGAAGTATAATAAACAAGATAAGGGGAAGATTTAAGAAGAGAACAATACTTTACTGGATATGAATATAGGAATATATATAGTATCATGATAAGCCACATACTGTCCATGTACGTCATGGGGGTCATGGGGCTTATCTAAGTAATGTTCCTCTTGGGTCACAAGGCTTATTCAAGTTGTGTTCCATTTAGGATCTGGATTGGGTGATATCTGTCATAGATGGTTGACTGATAATGATGCCATCAGTTTACTGGCTGGTTGGTGAATCATTTGGTGAGCCATTTGGTGATCTACTTGGAGAGTTAATTCCACAAGAGGGAGAAACCAAATATGTTGCAACATCTCCCCCTGGGGTTCTGGAGGTGAAGCCTTGGGAATTTTCTTAAGAGTGTTGGGGATGGGTGCTTAGTATTGATCCAGTTTGGCGTTAGGAACAGGGAGTCTGGAATTTTGTTGGGCTGTTCTTGCTTTGCACTGGCGGAGTTGGTTGTGGTGCATAAGTTTTAGTTCAGTCTGAGCTCTAATCCCTTTTATGAGGTAGGTGTTATTGGGTTTGAATTCCATAACAATTCCTGGTCCTCTCAATCCTGGGTCCAACTTATGTTGGTTGTGTTTGATAGCCCAGATTTTGTCCCCAACTTGGAATCTCTCTTGTTGCAATGGGACTGCTTCCCTTTTGACCCTTTGGCGCTCTATTTCCTCTTGGTTTTTTTGGCTTGTAATACATTGGGGTCACTGTTGTCTGGCACCTTTTTGGGAAGAGGTAATTGTGGTCCTGAAGATGTACTAACAATAGCAGGCTTCTGTCCATAGAAAAGCTCATAAGGGCTTTTGCTTGTATTGCAGCTAGCTTGTGTTCTACAGACCATGAGTGCTGTTAGGAGCATGTCAACCCAGGCCTTTGGATTGTTAGAAGATAACTTACTGAGGGCTTCTATAAGCGCGCTGTTTAGTTGTTCTATTGTCCATTTGCTTGAGGGTGATATGGGCTGGCTGTGATGTGTTTTATCCCATTTTTGGAGAGGTAAATATTGGTGTCAATGGCTTTAATTTTGTTTCCTCTTTGTGTGATCAGGAGGTCAGGTTTCCCAAATTGGCTATGATCTCTTTTCCAATGAATTGTCTCACATCATTTCCTTTGTGCTCTTTGGCGGCTTGTACCATAGGCCATCTGGTTGCATAGTCAATAGCCGTGATGATGTACTTCTTGCCCTTGTTTTTGCCAGGCATTGGTCCCAGGATATCCAGCAACCATATCTTGAAGGGTTCTGTGATGGATATGGGTCCTACCGTCTTGGGTGGTGCTTTGGTTTGGGCGTACTTCTCACAGACTTTACATTGCTCTAGTACCTCTCTGATGTCATCTAGCATTTTGGGCCATCAGTAGTGTGTCTTGAGGTATTTATGCAATTTTCTGCTACAGGTGTGTCCTAGAACTCTGTGGTATCAAAGGATTGTGTCAATCTTTTGTGTTGATGGGACATAGGGTACAGTATCACCATTTGGAAGAGTTCAGTGTAATGTACTATATACTTTTTGAACAGGTGTTTGCTCTTAAGGACCTTCTCTTGGATGTACATTGGGATGCCAGGTGGGTACCCATATGTGACCGTACAACAGTCACTATTGAGTATTTAGCCAAATAAATGCTCTAAAATATAAAGTTATCTCTGTTTTTCTGATTATTGAATGTAGATAGGTTGGATTGGAAGTCTTAAGGTAAAGATTCCTGAAAACTGGATATCTAGGTTCAATAAAAGAACAGAAGGCAAGATTTGCCGAGTCAATCTGGGAGACTGGGTGTCTCAAAAACAGTTTAATTAATTGGGAAGATTAATAAATAAATACACAGGAATATAATTAATGAGGATTTAATTATATTGGTTAAATTGTCTTGACTATGTCAAGAAGTTTGGTTAAGGTCAACCATAAGTAAACCCCTGAATTTTGGGTTAAAAGCGCCGCTTTGGCAAATTCATTGGGTTAAAAGCTCCGCCGCGCTGCCTAATGGATTTGCAAAGCGCCAAGGCGCCGCTATCAATTTTTTTTTAGGCGCTGAGGCGCCTCCTGGTTCAAGTTTCAAAGCGTTTTAATGGGTTTTAAGGCAAAAAACCATCAAATGCAAAGATAACTAATTAAAAGCAAGGATGCCTAGGAATTCAGGGTTGATCAGCTGGTTCCCAGTTGGAATATTAATAGCTGAGTTTTGGGATGTTTAATCCATAGGGTTTTGGCGCTGGGAGCTGAGGAAGCTCCATGCTGAAATGGTACATTGGGATGAATGGAGTCAGGTGACTTCTTCCCATTGTAGGTTGATTCTCGCAGGTTGAGAAATATTGGTGATCTTTTAGGTAAATATCTAGGTTTGGATGACTCAAACATCATAGGTCACGTGAGATGAATCATAGGTTGATTCAGGAACCGGAGAGGTTTTCAGCCAAATATGCCCCAAAAGGTAAATAAGCAAAAGCAGCTAAATTTAATTAAAGATATAATGTTGATTTTGACACTTTCCCCTCAAACTACTTTTAATTATCATGTCTTCTTTACTATTATTTGAAAAGAACAAAATTTGGGGTTCTTTGTGTAGAAACCGCTGCTTCTAGGAAAGAGGTTCCTACAAGTTTATTAGAGGAAGCTTGGGCAGCTTGGAGGTCATCAAGACTGTGCCTGAGGAGTCCTTGATAGAAGTAAAGGCTGCGTTTGAAGAGTTATACTCCAATTACTTTGCAAAAGAGGGGACTCCTGCCCAAGGAAACCAAATCTATGTGTGGGATTCCTGGAACCTGTTAGTAGGATGGGAAAAAATCTTACAACAAGTGAAAGCAAAGGCAAATTGTGAAATTGAGGCTTTAAGGGCAAAGGAGGAAAAAAGCGTTGAGATCATGGCCCGTTGGCGGGATGATAATAAAGCGTTGTCCCATAAAATTGCCTATCTGGAGACAAAGATCTTTGAAGCTTTGTCAAAGGAAAGTAATGGGAATTAGAGTTAAGGGCAGGATAATGTCAGGATAGACTGGTTGGACCTGGATCTGCCACAGAGCCCAACACAGGGGCAGAAAAAATCCATGGTAAAAGGAGTCCAGTCTATGCTTGCCAAAATGTCACCATTTTTTGGAAATCCAAAGGAAGGAAACGCTTTCCTAGAGGGTTTTCTTATCCAAGCCTCTGGTCTAGAGGATGATGAGAAACCTCATTGGTTGGAAGTTCTTGAAGGTCCTGCATGCTTCAAGTGGTTTGAAAGACATAAATGCAACAATTAATTCACATTGTTGGAGGAATTTTGAGCCAGTTACACGGTAACCCTCAGACCTGGTGATGCTCTGCAGAAAGCCTGAGACGTCACTCAAGCTGGCCATGAAACAGTGTCAATGTATCTTTCACAAATGGAAGAGTTCCTAGCTTTTGTGGATGTGGAAAATAATCAAGATCTGGTGGAGGATGCTTTCTTCACTGGAATGTGGCCCGGGTTGAGAACTCAGGTTTCTATGCTGCGTCGTGAGAAGTTATCATGGTCAAAACTTGTTCAAAAGGTCATTCAAATGGAATGGGATCTTGGTGGTCCTCCCCACAGTGCTCTGCGCTCAAGAGTAGGAGCTCATGTGGCTGCAGGGGAAGGATCTTCTGAGAGAACCAGACATCCTAGAAGTCCCTCAGATAAGGATCACATGTCTAGATTTAAACGGGCGTGTAAGTTTCCCATGGCAAAGGGATGCTGGATATGCAGGAAAGATAGCCATTTTACTGGGAAATGTCCCAATTGTGTAGAATTTGATAAGGAACACCCTGACCTTATGTCTAAGGATTCAGGAAAAGAAAGGCGGGCTTATGTGTCTCCCAACCTGAGCTTGGTAATTTGGAGAATAATGGGAGAATGAGGCTTTGATCTGAAAAGGCCTTGAAGGAGTACAAGAAAAGCGCCAGCAAACCAGTGGAGCCACCTGTACAGGAAATCAATGTCTCTTGTCCAACTCTGCCTGAGGGAAGTCCAGACGCTCTCCAGACGCTCTCCAGACGCTCTCCAGATGATTGGGTATTGGATGTGCGCTTGGGTATGAAGGAAGACAGGGAGATTACATAGCAGCCTGTGTGAGTCCAGTTGAGCGTGGATCAGCTCAAAGAAGTGGAATGGCGTAAGAAGGTGGCCCAGAGCATGCCAGCATTATTGATTGCAAAACCTTTTGTGTGGGCATTGCAAGGGGTTATCCTTCTGGATATTTTGCTTGATGGTATCCTAGAAAAGGCAGTATATGATCCAGGTTGTGCTGGGGTAGCAGTATCAAAGAAATTTGTCCGTAAACATGGTATGGACCCATCAAGATTGGTCACTTTGACTTTATCTTCCGCAGATGGGGTTACCACTATTTAATGAGATGTGTTTGATGAGGTGGTAATAAAATGGAAAAATACCATGGTCAAGACTTCTGCTGTAGTTTTACCAGGAGCAGGATTTGATGTTCTGCTTGGTATGACTTGGATTGTTGAGGCCAAGGTTAGCCTGGACACCATCAAGAATGTCTTGGTTCATGAAGGAGTTGAGTACGCTTATCAACAGCTGACAATTCTTCCAGCTCTAGAAGATGTTCAGTCAGTGGTCATCTACACTGAGGAACATTGCTCCATTCCACCAAAGGGAATGGCTTGGTTGAAACCGGTAGTTTTCAATTGTGGAACGCAGGGAGGACAAATTATCCCAGAATTGCCCTGTCATATATCCTCAAATGTAGTGATATTTGAGAATGGATCAAATGGTGAACTCCTCGAGTCCTGGAAGTTGTTTAACACTTGTGCAGTTCCTGTGGACATTCAGCAAGGTCAGCATATTGGAGTTTGGATGCCCATAGTTGGAGAAGTCACAACAAATAAACCTACTGTCTCTTATGTTTGTGTGCCCTTCAACAATTTAACCCATATACTATGTCCAAGTGAGCACCAGGTACCCTGTTGTATACTATGGTATGGAAATGGAGTAGTTGTTTATTGTTAGACAAATATGATGTGGGGAGAACTGGTCCACCCTATGTATTAAACACGTTGACTGGGAAGCCGTACAAAGGATATGTACCCTGTTGTAGTCCTGCTGCAGTTGCTGCAATTAGAGAAGAGGTGGAAAAAATGTGAAGGGTCAACCTGATTGAGGAAATTATAAGTCCTTACTCAGCTCTGATGGTTTGTGTCCTAAAGCCAGACAGGAATATACGTGTTTGTATTGATTTCCAAATGGTGAATAAGGATATTGTAAATGAAGTCTACCCAATGCACCGTATTGAAGACCAGCTGGACACTATGGCTGGATCTTCCTGCTTCACCACATTGGATCTGACTAAGAATTATCACCAATTGTTAATTGATGAGAAGTCTAAGGAGGTTACAGTGTTCTCTACACCTGACAGTCTGTATCAATGGAAAGTTTTGCCATTGGGAATGAAGACAGCAGGTGCTGTGTTTCAGCGGGTAATGGGCCAGATTATGACAGGAGTTCAGCCTAGATGTGCTTTGGTATATATAGACAGCATTACTGTATATAGCCCTTCCTGGGAACAACATCTAGAGGATCTTAATAAAAGTATTTTGCTTGAGTGAGAAAGCAAAGTTGAAGATTAGTGTATCTAAGACTAAGCTTGTCTACCAAGAGGTCAAGGTGTTAGGGCATGTTGTGAATTCTCAAGGGATTAAACCAAGTCCTGAGAGAGTTACTCTGTTGTTAAGTATGAGGTTGCTACAGTCAGTCTGAGAGGTTTGGGGTTTTATGGGGCAGTGAATTTCTACCAAAGATTCATACCTAATTGCTCTGCACTTGGAGAGCCATTGTTTGCGTTAACAAGGAAGAACACAGATTTTTTTAGGGACAAGAGCAAGAGTCAAGGTTCTTAGAGATAAAGAAGAAGCTCTCTGAAGCCCCCATATTAAGATTCCCTGATTAGTCAAAGTTGTTCTACATTGAGACAGATGCAAGTTCAACTGGTCTTGGTGCCGTCCTTACTCAAGAAAGAGAGTCAAAGTTATCCCAACATCCTGTTGTGTATGGTTCTAAGAATTTGGGAACCACTTAAAGGAAATAATAGGCTACTGAGCGTGAAGGATTAGTAATAGTTTGGGCGGTGGAACAGTTTAGGACATATATCTTAGGAATGTCGTTTATTATAGTCACTGACCACACAGCTTTGAGAGAAATTCAGACCAAGGAAGACTTAGAAGGACAAATGCAATTATATGCAGAGAAGCTCTCTGGGTATGATTATGATATCATCTACTGTCCAGGGTTGGAAAATCAGATTCCTGACTTATTGTCCCAAGCACTGTTGGTCTGTGGAGAAGTTGATACACAAGAAGCCTGGGAAGCTCTATCAAGGAATAGGATTTATGTAGAGAAATCCAAGCGTCTACAAGTGGTCAGAGATCTCCATGTGCAATGGGGAGGTCACCTCATATATGAGAAGCTATGGCAAGCAGTGAAAGCTTGGTACTGGTGGTCAGAGATGAGAGCTACAGTCCTTCAGATTTTGCAAGAATGTGATATTTGCTCTAAATTCTCAGCGGCAAAATCCAAGGTGCAGCTCAAGTCAGTAATGTCACATTATCCTTTTGAGTTGGTCTCAATGGATACAGGTCATATTGCGTTAGCAAATGGTTGGAAAGAATACTTTGTGGTGGCTGTTGATTATTTTACAAAATGGGTAGAACTTTGAGCACTGATTAAGGAAACAAGCAATGCAATTGCTAAGTTTCTCTGAGAAGAAATAATAGCACGGCATGGATTTCCTGAGAAAGTTCTCACTGATAACAGATTGCCTTATGTAGGACCAGCGCTAACTAAGGAATGCTTGAAATGGGGCATTTATAAGTTGACCTCAGCTCCATATCATCCCAAGACAAATGGTTTAGCCAAGAGAACCATTGTAACCCTGAAGCGCATTATAGAGAAGTTGGCTGACAGAGCCACAACCCATTGGAAAGATTACCTGGCAATGAGTGTCATGGCATACCGTACAATTCCCCATGATGCTACTGGGTTTTCTCTGTTTTGGATGTTGTATGGCCAGGAGACTACCACAAGCATTGAGGTGGGCCAATGGGAGTTTTTGGAAAAGAATTCCTATGAAGACGCCATAGAGGAACATGCAGCCAAGATGCAGAAGTTATTTTCCAAGGCAAGGAGTAAAGGAGAGCAGGTTCAAGAGAGATGTGCCGCCAAGTGGAACTCAAAGCCTGGAGTACTTCCCTGTGATCATTTCCAGGTTGGAGATCTGGTATGGTTTGATCAAAAACACCAAGAAAAGCACCCAAGAAGAGGTCTTCAGCAATGGGTAGGGCCAATAAAGATTATCTTGATTAGTCCAGGGCCAACCTATCTAATTTGAGGGGTTGGAGCTACCTGAGGAGAAGAATGGTCCTGTGTTCATCCTCAATTCCTTAAGCTGTTCCATGGGGAATTGAAGCTAATAAAGGTATGGGAAGATGAGGCCAATTCCTCTATAGAAGGAAGGGGCCTTGTGACCGTACAAAAGTCACTATTGAGTATTTAGCCAAATAAATGCTCCAAAATATAAAGTTATCTCTGTTTTTCTGATTATTGCATGTAGATAGGTTGGATTGGAAGTCTTAAGGTAAAGATTCCTGAAAACTGGATATCTAGGTTCAATAAAAGAACAGAAGGCAAGATTGGCTGAGTCAATCTGGGAGACTGGGTGTCTCAAAAACAGGCTAATGAATTGGAAAGTTTAATAAATAAATACACAGGAATTTAATTAATGAGGATTTAATTATATTGGTTAAATTGTCTTGACTATATCAAGAAGTTTGGTTAAGGTCAACCATAAATAAACCCCTGAATTTTGGGTTAAAAGCGCCGCTTTGGCAAATTCATTGGGTTAAAAGTGCTGCCGCACCGCCTAATGGATTTGAAAAGCGCCAAGGCGCCACCTGGAAAAGTTCCTGGGCGCTGCAGTGGCGCCTGGTTCAAGTTTCAAAGCGTTGTAATGGGTTTTAAAGCAAAAAAACATTAAATGCAAAGATAACTAAATAAAGGCAAGGATGCCTAGGAATTCAGGGTTAATCAGCTGGTTCCCAGTTGGAACATTAATAGCTGAGTTTTGGGATGTTTAATCCACAGGGTTTTGGCGCTGGGAGCTGAGGAAGCTCCATGCTGAAATGGTACATTGGCATGAATGGAGTCAGGTGACTTCTTCCCATTGTAGGTTAATTCTCATAGGTTGAGAAATATTGGTGATCTTTTAGGTAAATATCTAGGTTTGGATGACTCAAACGTCATAGATCATGTGAGATGAATCATAGGTTGATTCAGGAACCAGAGGGGTTTTCAGCCAAATATGCCCTGAATGGTATATAAGCAAAAACAGCTACACTTTAATAAAGATATATTGTTGATTTTGACGCTTTCCCCTCAACTATCTTTTCAATTATTATGTCTTCTTTGTTAAATTTTGAAAGGGCCAAATTTGGAATACTTTGTGTGGAAAACGCTGCTGCCAGGATTGAGGTTCCTACAAGTTTATTGGAGGAAGCTTGGGCAGTTTGGAGGTCACCAAGACTGTGCCTGAGGAGTCCTTGATAGAAGTAAAGGCTGTGTTTGAAGAGCTATACTCCAATTACTTTGCAAAAGAGGGGACTCCTTCCCAAGGAAACCAAATCTATGTGTGGGATTCCTGGAACCTGTTAGTAGGATGGGACAAAATCTTACAACAAGTGAAAGCAAAGGCAAATTGTGAAATTGAGGCTTTAAGGGCAAGGGAGGAAAAGAGCGTTGAGATAATGGCCTGTTGGTGGGATGATAACAAAGTGTTTTCCCATAAAATTTCCTCTCTGGAGACAAAGCTCTTTGAAGCTTTGTCAAAGGAAGTTAATGGGAATAAGAGTCAAGGGCAGGATAATGGCGGGTTGGACTGGTTGGACCTGGATCCGTCACACCTTACTGGAGATTCCCCATGATTAACATGGGCCAGTTGGGGTTGCCATCAGCGCAGAGGACATGTTTGCTGTATAGCCTTGACAGGGCATCTGCAGTAAGCATTTTCTTGCCAGGCTTATATTTGATTTGGATGGGGTATATCTTATGAGATTCATCCATTTGACTTGTCTTCTTGACAAGTTTTTTTGTGTTTTGAAGAATATCAGAAAATTTTGGTCAGTGAGTACTTTAAACGTTTAGGCTCCTTCAAGATAGCCTCACCACTTCATGAGGCAGTGTATGATGGCTACCAACTCCTTGTTGTGTATGTGTTATCTTTGATTGCTGTCAGACAACTTCCTTGATTCATATGCTGCGGGTAGGAAGTCTTTTTCTGCTGTTTGGATACAGAGTACTCCTCCTATGGCATGATCAGAAGCATGGGTCTCTAGCACATAGATTCCCTCAAGATTTGGGTATTAGAGGATAGGAGCAGTGACCATGTGTTCCTTCAGTTGGCAGAAGTTTTGATCACGTAGCAGTGTCCAGACAAACTTGGTTGTTTTGCCTGTAATGGCTGAGAGGGGAGCTGTCAGGGCACCCCAGTCAGGGATCAACCTTCTTACATAGGCTATCATTACAAGGAAGGTACAGAGTTCACTCTTATTTCCTGGAGCTGGCATCTTGGTTATGGCGCATATCTTGTCTGGGTCTGGTTTGATCCTGTCCTTGCTGATAATGTGACCAAGGAATGGAAGTTCTGTCAAGAAGAATTCATATTTTGACAGGTTTGTGATCAATTGATTCTTTTCAAGAGTGCAGAGGACCAGGCAGACGTCTTCACAGTGTTGTTCCAGGTTGAGACTGTAGATTATGGTGTTGTCCAGGTAGGTTATTGCTTGTTTTCTGATGTGTTCCTTGAAAACTTTGTTCATGAAGGTCACAAAGGTAATGGGAGCGTTTGTCATGCCAAAGTTAAGAACAACATATTCAAAAGAACTGTATTTAGTTCTAAATGCAGTCTTTGGAATGTCCTCAGGCTTTACGCAAATTTGATGGTAGCCTGCTGTCAAATAATTTTTTGTGAAGAATTGGGACCCCCCAATGTGTCAAAAAGGTCATCAATTAGGGGTAGGGAATACCTGTTCTTAATTGTGACCTTGTTGAGCGCTCTGTAGTTGGTGACCAGGCAGAGTCCTCCATCTTTCTTTGCCACAAAGAAGACAGCAGAACTAAAAAGTGACTTTGATGGTAGTATGAGTCCTTTCTTGAGCAATTTGTCAAGTAAGCTTTTAGGGCGTCTTCTTGTGGTATGAGGCAGTAGATAGGTTGTGCTTTAGGTACACTCCCTTTGAGGTCAATTCTGTGTTGTATGCCACAGTCAGGAAGTTGTCCTGGCAGTTTTTCTTGGAAGACAGCGGGGAACTTGTTAACTAGCTGGTCTTGGATGGGGTTCTTTTCATGTTGAGTCTCTGTATTCTTAAAGTGGATGACCATGTATGTGCAGGTACTCAAATTGATTTTGCTAGGGTTAATTTCCTCTTCTGTTTCCATGATTTTCACAAATACATGGTACCTCATAAGCGTATCAAAGTGAGTTGGATAAACATGGTGATGTACTTCTCCTTGTTGTATGGTGAGGGTAGCACTATCCCAGTCAATGTGAGGCTTGGTCTTTCTCATCCAGTCCAGGCCAAGTAAAACGCCATACCTGGGGATTGGTATGATTGGGCCATTAAGTGTGATTTTTACGTCTCCAATTCAGGTGTGGAAAGGTTTTACTTTGTTGGTGAATGGTGTGCTTCTATTATCCGCTATGATGACTCTCCTGAAACTGCTTTAGGTGGTAGGTAGTTTCATGAGGTCAGTGAATTTCTTATTGACAAGGGATTGGTCTGCTCCAGTGTCAAATAGTGCGCTGCCCTGATATCTGCAAAAACAGAAAGGATAAGTGAGGAGTTTATTTCCAGTTTGGGCAGCAAACAGTAGAGGGTCTGTTGTGAATTTTGGTATTAAGATATATCACTATGATATGCTTAGTATTAATTTGATCCATATATGCAATATCATTGATGCTATCAATTTGGCTTAGCCATATGTAGCCTATCATATTATTGCACCACCACATTCTTCATGCAAAACTACCCTAGAAAGGCTTATTCTACTTTGATCAAATCTTCAGTACTTTCAGAGATACAGCAGTGTCTGTGATTATATTACTGGATAATAATACATTGTTCCTCTTATCAAGATTCAAACCAGTGCCTGCCTTGTTGAGCTCATATATCTGAAACTAGGGACTTGTTCTTATTCTGAGACTTTTCCAGTATGCCCTAATCTCTGTAGATCCCTCACATGACTTACTAGGATCAATAGAACCTTTCCTGAATGTTCACATGACTTTTCATGTTGCCCTCTGTTCATCCTGAAGATGAAATGAGTGACTACATAATCCCCTCATTCCTTTTCTTAATAAATAAGCTTTATTCATATATATTATAAGTCTTCATTTAATAGTCAACCAGTACTAGGACAACAGGGTTAGGCTCTACCCTTACAGGAGTTCCTGTCTCATAGGCCTTTAATAAGCCTGAAATTACAACAGGGTTGCTGGAGGGTACTTGGGTCATGGTGATTGAATCCACGTTCTGTGTTACAAAAGTAACAGTTTTGAGGCCCTGGGCAGGAATCAAACCCACTCCTAGCCACCAGGCGAGGCTAGCAGGCGGGGGAGATTTGCCTGCACCTGCACCTGGATTTTTGCTTTTTGAAGCAAATCCAGATGCGGGAACCATTCCCATCCTGGTGGTAGCTGAGGGGCCTGCTTTGGGCCCCAAAAGCTACGCCCAAACCTTGGTGGGTTTGGCTGGGCCTGGGTAGACTATTTATAGCTGCCCAGTAAACCCAGACCAAGCCCACCCTCCATTAAGTAATTTGGGGTCCCCAATTGGGGACCCCTTTTTAAATCAAGTTCTTTGGGCTCAAGAGAGCCTGTCAAGTCAGTCTAAAAATGGTGATCAAATTGGAAAAAAACCCCAAACCCCCAGAAGCCAAACCTGCCAAAATCAATGACCAGCCAAGCCAAGATGGACCATCAAAAAGCCAAACATCTGTTCATGAAAACCCCAAAAATAACCATGAAGCAGCCAACCAAACAGCAGAACCTGAAATTCAAAGCCTTGTCACACAGATAGCATCAGAAGAATACCCATAGGCACCTGCATGTGAGTAAGTATATAAATCATAAGCACTTGAAAATGTTCTTTATTGTCATCCTTACCAGATAAAGTTGTTATGAACCTTTGGTTCACCAATCTGTTTCCATACCTATTTCTGATACTCTTCCATCTGCATACACCCAAGCGTCAGTATTCATCTACTGGGATAGATAGTCAGACTCCAGTTGATAAAACCAAAGCCTATGACTACTACTGCCCACCCAATGCTCCCTTTGGCCCTGTGCATTTCACTGAGTATCCTGCCAATCCTGACCACAAAGCCTGGACTTGGGAAGACTTGCAGTGGTACACCTACACAAACGCTCCCAAGGAACCCTACCAAATTGTCCAAGACAGCAAAGCAATCACCATCTACCCTTTGATCTTCAACAGGAAGTACAACAATCCTACCGCCTACTTGGTCCCCATGGAAACTCCCCTAACACCCAAATCAACCATCCCAACCCCCCCACTTCTGACGCCACTGGCCAGAGTAGTCAATTCCTGGGAAGTGCTTTACCTTGTGCTCACAGGATTGATTGACTCTGCCTTGCCAGCGGCTGGACCTTGGGCTGTGGCTGAGAAGGCCCTTTCCTACCTGGTAAAGTTAGGTCCCATCATCTGGTGGGCCATGCCAGTACCTGCTTCAACTCCTCCCTCACCTGTTGGAGCTCCACGGTACTCCTGGTACCTGACATCCTGGTCCCTGTACAAGTCTTGTAGGTTGGGGGAGAGAAGCTTGCCTAAGCACTCCCCTGAGTTTTTCCCTCCTCATTGGTATCTTTGGTGCTTGCCTCTTTGGCTTGTGCAGTGCTTTCCTAGTTTGAGGATGTGTGTTGTTGGCTCAGTTGTTCTGCTTATTGAGTTGAGGATCTTTCTTGGCTGTAAGACTCTCTTTGCGCTTATTAATTGCATGTAGGTTGTCAGATTTTGAGCTGTGTGTTTCCCTTCCAAGAATATATCTTCAAGGTTCTTGCAGCAGGTCATGTCAAAATGACGTCTAATTTGTGTGGGAAGGTCATTGTAGAAGTCCAAATATGGCCCAGGCTCATCAAAGTTGATGGTGTTGGGTGTGCAATCATGTAGGTCTTTGTATGAAGCAATGTACTCCTTGATTGTTCTTGTCATCTTTAAGGTTTGAAGTTCTGTCATGATTTCTACGTCAGAATCTTTCATGGAGAACGTTTTGAGGAATGAACTTTTGAATAGCTCACAGTTTTCCTTCTGGTTGGGGGTGTTGGGCTAGTCATCTGCTTACAAAACGTGATACAGCTCCCATAATGCAAAGGGTAATTTCACTGAACCAAAGTCTTTGGGGGTAGTCCACTTGCTCAAATTTTCTTTGTGTACTGTTGATCCAAAGAGATGTGTTTTCCTGGCATAGTCCCGCAAAGGCACCAATTTTGGCTGTACACAGGCGCTGGAATACAATATTAGGTATCTCAGGCTACTGTGGTCCTGTTGTGGTTGGCGCTGTGGATAACAATCTGTAGGCTTTGAGATTGTTGTATTTTTCAATGATTACAAGGATGTTGTTGTAGATAACAAGGCCTGCGGGAACTTTTGTCCTTCTTTGTAGTCTCTCCAGCCATTATGAAGTACCATTGCTTGGGTCTTTTTCTTAGGGGAATTTTTCCTTTGAGTTGGGTAGGTATGGATAACCTACCTGTTCTACCACTGTCAAGTATATACTTCTGGAAGTATAATAAAAAATATAAGGGGAAGATTTAAGAAGAGAACAATACTTTATTGGATATGAATATAGGAACATATATAGAATCACAATAAGCCACATACCGTCCATGTACGTCATGGGGGTCATGGGGCTTATCTAAGTAATGTTTGACTTGGGTCACAAGGCTTATTCAAGTTTTATTTCATTTAGGATCTGGATTGGGTGATCCCCGTCATAGATGGTTGACTGATAATGTTGCCACCAGTTTACTGGCTAGTTGATGAGTCATTTGGTGATCTACTTGGGGTGTTAATTCCCTAAGAGGGAGAAATTGAAGATGTTGTAACAGTACAGTAGTTTTAAAAGCTATGGGGTCAACCAAAAACACCTCAGATTTAAACAAAATAATTTCAGATTTGAGCAAAATCCAAGTTGCGCGAGATTCAGGATTCAATTAATTCAAAAAATTTAGTTAATAAATGAACTGTCAAACAAAAAAAATTCACTAGCCCATTATACAAAATTATAGCAAATATCAAACAGTGTTGTTTAAACCACAAACAAAATGAACTGATGCAACAAGTGAGATGAATGGATGTTGTTTCAGAGTATATTAAATCCAATCAGGATTGATATGAGGCACCAACAGAATGAATAAAATGAAACAAAATTTGAGCAATCTAGAAGCAAGATTCTACAAGCACAAAACAAAATGAAGTCACACAAGATGCGTAGTATGAGCAGCCTAAAATATAAGCATAGCAGTTTAACAGCCAATCAACAACTATCTAATTTAGGAACAGAGACATTTCATTCATTTTCATGGCTCCTGATTTGTATAAAATGGTTTTGCAATTCTTCCAAATATGGACTTGAGATTACAATAAAAATAAATCTTAAATTTTAAATTTCTACTTTTAGAAATTTTATCCTAGGTTTTATTGTACAATGGTTTTTACTTGAAACATTTTCAACAGAGCCAGAAAACATGCCAGAAAACATGCCAGCAGCAGCCAAATCAGCTTCAATGGAGGCAAGGCTAAGAATGTGGAGGCACCTGTTTATACCCAAGCCTTTGAGGCGGGTAACAAGGAAGCTGACCTGTGCCTGACCCCCAACCCATATGGCTTTGACTTGTTCAGTAGTCACTTAGTGGCTAGCTTTGCCCCTGCTTCCATACCCACCCCCACACAAGCTGCCTGTCAACCAACCAATCAGGATGGCGACCTTAATTTGGATCAACTTCCTGTCACAAGTCAACCTTCCCCCTACAGCCAATCAGGCTTCAGCCCCCCTCAGCCCAGTGCCACAAAGCAGAATAATTACTGCCCAAATTCTTCAGGAAATTGTGGAACTGAACCTGCAGGGTCTTTCCTGGGATCAGATAGCCAGCCAATTAAAAATCACCCAAGCAACAACAATGCAGGAACTCAATAACCTGATGAATAAGTGAAATCTGATCAGGACAGCCAAGAATCCCAAGAAGGCCCCAGAGTCCCAGATAAACAAGGCATGTCCTTTAATGCTCAATCTCCTGCAGTGAGACCCCAAGCTTCCCCTAACCCAGGTCCGGAAACAACTTGCACACTATGATATATGGGTTTCTGAGCTCATGGTGAAGCTCTGGATGTATGGGAAGGTGGCGTCAGTCTGTGTGCTGACTAATGTTGCCAGCAACCAATGTGATGGCACTGAGAATTTCCCATATGATCCCGCCATTGAATCCACCCTGGTCCAATGCTTGACTAGTCTAACAGATGGCATCATCTTTATCTACTACTAAAATCTATCAATAGCTTTTGATGATTTTGGCAAACAAGGAAGAGCTGCTACCCAAAAAGAAAGGAAGAAGGTCAGGAAGGGGACCTTCATTTGTGTGTTTCTGGCTGTTTCAGACAAAGGTTCTGTCTATTATCAGACAAACCCATATTACACCAATGGCTACAAGTACAGCCACATTATCAATGGATTACTTGACTCCTGGGATGGCTCAAATTCCAAGCACCAGGCTTTCTTGAGCCACCAGATGGAGGGTAGCTCCACCACCCTTGAGGCCATCCAGCAACGCAGGCACCAGGCCTTGTTCTACCCCGCCAGCCACACAGACATCCATCTGGGTGATGTTGTCTTCTTTTAACATCAGATCCACACTATGGGAGCGCTGCCCTCAGGCTTTCAATGACCTCTATCTTGGGGTCCTTGACCACAATTCTCTCTTTAGTCACCAAATGGTGGCTGACTTGTTTACCCAAATTGTCTTCCATGTGAACATGGGCAACCAATCAAGTAGGATAAGCCCCTCCCACCCCGTGCCACTGCCACCCATCAGTCCATCCAGCCAATGACGAATTATAAATATAACAAGCATTATATGGCGGCCATCACACACAATCATCCTACCCCGCCACCACTACCCCTGTCTTCTAGCCCCACCCACACAATCCTAGACCCACCAGGCCAGCACTGCCTCTACGCCTTCTTTCCTGCGCTATTCTGCCTACTAGGCATCACTCTTCCCCGCCTCAATAAACCCCCCTGTTGCCAAACATTTTCTATTAGATTATCTTTATTTTGAATTTTAATTGTTTAATTTCTCTTTTTATATGGTTAGGTTTATTCTCTATGTTCCGCTTATTTCTATAAAATAATATATTTACTTTGCCATGTATTTAGATCCAGAACATAGCTATTTTTAGCTCTTTACTTAGCCTCTTGTAAAAATATTAACAAAAATTTGGTGATTGTCAAAATTTGAATTAGAAAATTCTAGGTTAATTGTGTTTAGATAGAGTTATTACTGATCCAAATTCAAAACCTTAATGATAAACTTTAAGCCAATCAGGAGCCAAGTGATAAAGTGATTGTTGTGATATAAAGGGTCATTCAATAATTCTTTGATGTACATGCAATAATTAATATTATTGGCTGGTTGTTTTGCTATTGTGCGCCATTACTGCTGTGGCAAGTTGTTGATGGACTAGTGTTAACCCAGCAGCTGATTGGGCACTAGTCCATCAACAACTTGCCGCATTGGCAATGGCACACAATGGCAGCACAACCAGCCAATCATATTATTTAGAATACAAGCACCAAAGAATTATTTAATGACCCTTTATATCACAACAATCACTTTATCACTTGGCTCCTGATTGGCTTAAATTTTATCATTAAGGGTTTGAATTCAGATAAGTAACAACTTTATCTGCCACAATAAACATATAATTTTCTAATTCAAACTTTGATGATCACTAAATTGTTGTTAATATTTTCACAAGGGGCAGTGTAAAGTGCCAAAAATAATATGGCAATTAAGGAAAAAATGCCAACACAAAGCAAACAACACATATTGAGTTAAGCGTAAAACATATACACAATGGGTAAAAAATGGGATAATGTAGTAAATGGGAAAACAAACAGAAATAAACAAAAAAGCAAAAGTATCATAATAACATAGAGTTTATTGGGATGAAAGCTATAAAAACCTATAAAAAGGTTAATAAAAAATCAATGAGAGAATTGGAGAAGCTTTTGAAGGATCTTGACTTGGCAATTGCCAAAATCAAAGACATTGACCCCAAGGTCAAAGCAAAAGTCAAGGCTGCTGTGCTTACAGGGAACAAAATTGACAAGGTTTCTGCTAAAGAGCTTATGGCCAAGATGCCAGACACCCCCAAAACAACAATTGAATGCCTTTTAAATGTCCAGAAGACTGTTGTGGAAGGCCTTCAATTCAAGTCCTTTCCCTTCTGCACTGTCTGTCTGGGTTGACAACCCTGAGATTTATGCACATACAAGCCACACAAACAATCCAGAACCAAGGACAAAGAATCGCCAGCACAATTGCTTGTATCAAGAATGGCTAATTCTGATGAAGCCGCTGGCAAGGAGGAAACACACAAATATAACATAAAAAATTAATAAAAATGCAAAGTTATTACCTTATTTTAGAAAAAATAGATAGTGAAATCTGCTGGGTCCTGGTCCCCTTTGTCCCCCCATATTTTATACCAACTAAGTCAATCATGTGGCTAGGCAGCTGTTTCTGTCCCCCCTGTCTTGCAGGAGCTTTAAGACAGAATTCACAGGTTCTTCCCAATGACAAGGGATGCGCTAGCCAGGCTGACACATGCCAACGGGGCATCCAAGTGGGCAATTACTGCCTAAAAGGAACCCAACTGACCTGCTCAACCCGGTATTCCAAAGTGGAGTTTACTGTGTAAACTTTATTGAGCTTGTTTGGGACGTCCTGGCAACACTCTAGTTTAAGAATATACTGGAGATGGGCTATGCCCATGTGGCTGCTTTCTTCTTCTTCCCAGTGGAGCATACACTCTCTTACCTCCTTGAGAACTTTGGGCACAGAGTGTGGAAACAGGCTGTTGCAGATGCAACAGCCATAAAGAAGACAAAAATCCTCCCTGCCAACTTTGGGTTAGCCTGGAGCGCCAACAAGATGGGGGTCCTTGCAGTCATGGAGCAGACTTTTGCTAAAACCAAAAACCAGAAAAAAATAAGCACAGTATACAATAAGCTGTACAAGTTTCAGAAGCCTTTGCTGGGAAAATTTTTCCTTGTGATTTACCTGGGATATCTTTTCTTCTTTGTGATATGCGCCAGCGTAGAGGACTCAGAAAAGGTATTTCTCAGGATTGACAAGGCCTGGCTCTCATTGGACAGGAAGAAGGTCCCCCCAGGTACAACTTGGTCAATCACATAATCCAAGACACCCTAGTCCTGGCAAGAATCTATGGGTTTGCAGCCCCACCAGAGAAGCTTCTGCTTCTTTCCCACCTGACCCTACTCCCTTTTAATAGCTGCCAAGAATATTTTAATCAGGGTTTATCCACCATATACAGTGTGGTGGTGGAGATTGTGTGCCACCTCCATTGCTGGGTGGGTTCATACCAACTAACTCACTACAGACACTCTTAATAAAAATCTCTCTTCCAATAAATTTCATTACAATTTATATTATTTTAATTATAGAAAATATTTTTAATTCTTATTTTAGAAAACAAGTTTTGCAAAATAAATCCTTGAGAAGGTCATCATATAAGCATAAATATATTTACTTTAATAAAATTTACTTTTATTATGTAAACTTTACATTTAGCTTTATTTAATTTCATTTTTATATTTATTTGACAAATAGGATATAAATATATTCACATAATCAAGTATCAAGTGTTTGGGAGGTAGGACACATCATTTTGAAAACAGCATCTCAAAAATTGCTATCTTGAATTACGCCATCTTGTTTTTTTGCTATCTCGCTTTTATAGTAAAAACACCCTTTTGATTTACAGCATCACAACTAAGAAAAACATGTTTTAAAATTTTATGCTTTTGAACACCAAATAACAAGAAAAAATCTCAAAAAGTAAAATTTAAAAAACATTTCTAGGCTTAAAAAAGCCTTTAAATTTCAAATCTGCAATAAAAAGGGCTAATTAGTAGTAACAAGGCTGCGTAAAGCCCAAAAGTTAAAATATACCCAAAATCAACTATTTTCATCTATTATAACTAATAACTATACTTCAAAATAAGCATATAATTGTACTAAATACTAAATAAAAGTCAAAGAGTAATAAAATAAAAGGAAATAAGAGAAAAGATAAAGAAGAGTTTATTGCAAATAGGCTCAAACATTAGTATAAAGAGCAACAGAGATGGCCTGAAGATGCTCAAGCTTTCTATCCTTGGGATAATATGCAATAACCACATTGCTGATCTCTGTGTACTTTTTCACCGCTTTGTTCTGCTTGGTGGGTTGTCCTTGGTCTTCATGCCAGTCTTGAAGAGCTGGGCAGAAATAGCTTGCTGGGTTTCTAAATGCACCATTATCTTGTTGAATTTGGGCTTCTGAACCCAGACTCTTGTTACAAATTGGCTGTGCCACCCTTCAAGGGAAGAGGTGGTCTTGATCAAGTGATTTTTTTACCTGTTAGCAGTTCCACTGGATTGAGTCATTGCCTTTTCTGATGAAGTGTGCTCCTTGAAATACTCCAACCCATTGAATTTCAAAATACTCTATGAATGGAGCAAAGGCTGCCTGGTTGGCAAGGATATAGGGATGGCAGAGGAAGGTGTCATAAAAGGCATCTGTCTCCTCTTTTCTCACAAGGGCAAGGGCAACAAAGCAATTAGAAACGTCCTTGGCTTCTTTGGTGCCTTCAGTGTAGACCAGCTCATGGAGGTCAGAGCACTTTTGGAGGCGGTGGCAGAGTGCCTGCCAGAAGTGGAAGTAGCATACCTGAGGGGAGCTCTTGAAGACTATAATGAAAGCATTTTCCTGAGCCTGTTCAAAATCACTACCAGATATTTGTGATATGGAAGGCTTTCTGACTGTCTTTTGGTTGAGGTGGCTTCCTCTTCCTGGGACTGGGCCTTCTACTTGCGCCCTCTGGTTTCCTTTGGCTCTACTTCAATGGTTGGGAGGGTTTCATCCAACTAGGCCTTTAGAATTGTAAGAGCACAGACATAAGTTTCCTGCTTCTTATTTGGGAAGAAAAAGAAGACCAGGGGAAGAGCTAGATTATCCACATGCCTGTGAATGTTACAAAGCTGGCTAAATAGCTTTGGGCAGGTGGAGAAAGTGACATCTGCAAGCCATGTTTTTCATTTTAACAGGTTGCATAGATCCTGCAAGGTGGCAAAGCAATTAATGAGCTCAGGGGCCTGTTTACTGTTGTTGTGGAGAAGGAATCTCTCCTCATGATGAGATAGTTTTTGTTCCTTGGTAAGGATCAATTGATCAATTGGTGAAGCATTGACGTCTTCAGTGCTCAGAGCATATCTCTCATCAATGAGATATCTCTGTAATTTGGAGATGCCACCAAAAGTGGCAAGTTGGGTATAATTTAAATTGAGGAGGGCATCATTCAACCTCAGTGGTGGTTTGATCTTTGGTGGTTGGGATCAACTGGCAAAGAAACCATCAGATCAGTTGATAAAGGGGGTCAAAAGACTTGGCGCAGTCATGCCCAGTATTCAGGGCCTTGAACCTAGTGAACCCATAAGTGGTGAGTTTAGCAGGGTCCCCAGCGCTATCACATTTGTAGTGATGTTGGCAGATTGCTTTCTTCTTGTCATTACAGCTGAAGTTGTAGCCCAAGTAGACAAAGCGGCACCCCCTTTCTTAGTCATTATGAGGTAGCTGGCTGGTTATGTTGTGGGCACAGCAAAGGTGCCATTTTGATTGTATATATTCTTCTACAATGGACGTTATGAGGCAGGCATTAAAGTTGGTCCCATTGTCAGAAAGCAGGACCTGAGGGAAGGCATAGCGGTAGAAGATATCTCGCAACAAGAAATTAGCAGTGGTCTTGGTAGTTATATCCTTAGTTGCTCAGGATTTGATCCACTTACTAAAATAGTCTATTGATACCAAGATGAATCAACACTCAGACCTAGAACAAGGGAAAGGACCAACAGCATCAATACTCACTGTGTGGAAGGCATGCTTAGGAGGAATTAGCTTGAACTGATTTTGTGACAATCAAGGTTGTTGGGGCTGGTAGGAATGACAGGATGCAAGGACATCAGTAATTATGAGGCACATGTTTTTCTAGTAGAAGTTTTTGCCATCCAACCATTAGTTTTGGCTATATCCCCATGTCCAGTATCAATGTGGGCTTGTAGGATAATATCTATTCTCATACTAGGGCAAACATAGGGCAGATAGACATTGTTGAACTTTTTGAAGAGTTGTCTATCCAAAATCAAAGTTTTCTTTGATAAGGCCTGTAGAGACAGTCAAATCTCCTCTGTTTTGGTGGTCCAGGAGTCAGGATATTCTATTAACTTTTATAATTGGTTGGCATCAGCAGGATAGATGGCCAATATAGGCATCCTTGAAAAACCATCAGCATTCTGATGTTGCGCACCAGGACAATGTACTACAGTGAAATCATATCCTTGCAGGCGTAAGGCCCAACGGGCTAGTTGATCTTTGGGCTCCTTTAATTGCTGCAGCCACTTAAGGGATGAGTGGCCTATAACTACCATGAAGTGAGTCCCGTAAATGTAGTACCAGAACTGTTTTACTGCATTCAGAACAGCTAGGAATTCTTTTTAAGTGAGGCTATAGTTTTTTTGTGTTTGTTGAGGACTTGTGAAGAATAGGCCACAGGTTTGTGGAAGCCTTCATTGTCAAGCTGGGCTAAGATGGCACCCACAGCTACTACACTAGCGTCGGTATACAAGATGAACTCCTTATTGTAATCAGGGTAGAATAAGATGGGAGCCTCCTTGAGCTTGGCTTTCAGTGCTTCAAAGGACTGCTGCTGGCTGTCATTCCACTCAAAGGGTACATTGGGAAGGAGTTGGACAAGGGGTTTGCTTAGTTCAGCAAAATATGGGTAAAATTTCAATAGTACCTCATCATACCAAGAAAGACTGGACCTCTTGTAGATTTGCAGGGGTCTGCATCTTGTCAATGGCTTGCATCTTATTATTAATAGGGTGTATTCCAGTTTGGGTGACCTCATGGCCCAAGAATTCAAGTTGTTCCTTGAATAAGGAGCATTTAGAGGGTTTGAGTATTAAGCCTGCCTCCCAAATTTTGATGAAGACAGCTTTGAGATGATCCAAATGGTTGTTGAATGTGGAGCTGAATACATTAATATTGTCAAGGTATACAAGGACACAGGAGAGTTTCAGATCTTGTAGGATGGAGTCCACAGCCCTTAAAAAACGTAGCCGGGGCGTTGCAGAGTCCTTAGGGCATTTGAGTGGGTTTGTAAAGATCTTCTGAAGTGATAAGCCCAGCCTTCTATCTATCTTCAGGAGACAATTTGACCTGCCAGTATCCTGATGCTAGATACATAACAGAGAAAAACTTTGATCCTCAAAATTTTCTGAGAGCATAATCAATTCTAGGCAAGGATAAGAGTCCTTTTTGGTGAGCAAGTTTAGGCAGCAGTAATCCATCACAATGTGATGGCCTTCATCCTTCTTCTTTAGGATCAATAATGGGGAGGCCCAAGGGCTCTGAGAGGGAGCTAGCGCCCAGCATCAAAATGCTTTTTTAGCTCCTTAGAGACCTGGTCATCTTCTACTCTGTTGCGGCAATAAGGTTTGGCACAAAAGGGCGGAGCATCACCTGTATCTATCTGGTGAATAACCCCCTTAGCTAGGCCATAATCAGTGGGTCCAGAGGCAAATATATCCTTAAACTGGTCTAGCAGTTCCAGAGAATTTTTTTGTTGAATGGGTGACTTTTTTTGGGAAGTCTGCAGTGGTGAGCAGGGAGAGAACATGAGGGTCTCCTTCAGGCATGTTGAAATCACTAAACGTTCCAAAGGGGTAGAGGGACGCCACTTGCTCTGAACCTAATATTCAATAATGACCAACAACCTGGCCCTTGGTTACCTGAATATGCAGGGAAGTCAGATTAGCCAACAACAGCTGCACAGGCTCCTTATGAGTCCAGTCCAAAATCCCTGGGCATAACTGAGACTCTTTACGGCTTAAGAAATCAGGTGAATATAGCTCCAGAAATGATTTTTCAGGTAGTTTGTAGGATATCTGGAAGTCTATAATCACTTGTTAGCCAGGTGGGATGGTGATAGCTGCAGGGGAAAGAAGAGGCACACCTTCCTCTGCAGGACAGGAAGGAGGAGGGGAACACATATTGGAAGAATGAGTCCTGTACTTGAGTGAGAAGATACCTGTGGGGTACTTGAGCACACAAGTCTTAGGCGTTTACCTGGGAGACGTGGAGTTCTTCAAAGATTAGAGAGATCTCATACCATATGAGCAATAGGTACCCATCTTGAAGGTTCAAAATCCCATTTTACTCTCAAAAGAATTGCGTACCAACCAGGAGATTATAGATTTTGTTTTCTAGGACAACCACAGGGGACACACTAAGAAGCTTCCCAAACCTCATTGGAAGGGCAGAATAGGTACCAATGGTTTGTGTTTGAGCCATGCTAGCAGTACCATATGATTGAGTGTAGTTGAGGTTGGGGGCCAGCTTAAGCTTCTTCATTAGCTTGGACAATACCATATTGACTAGAGAGCCTGTGTCTAAGATAGCCTTGATTTTAACCTTTTGGATTGATACTTCCACACAAGTAGTATCTTTCCCAAAGGGGGGTAAGACAGCCAGAACATCCTGAGCAGCCTCCAATTCCTTCTTCCATTTGGCCAACATGCATTGTAAGGCAGAAAGTTTATTATACACAGTCTGCAAGGGGAGAGATATGGTCATATTCTGAAAGAGAGCTTCTGCTAGCTCAGCAGCCTCTTCAGAGAAATCTATCAAGACAGGGGGACAATAGGCCTGTGTTAAGTAAGGACATGCCACTATGGCCTTAGCTTCACTCAAAGATGGGCAAGTTATAGCTGTGGTTCTTCCTGAACGCAGCTTGTAAGGGACAGAACTGTATCTGGGACTTCCAGCATGAAGTAACCATAGCCATCAGACTCATTGCAGTCATAATCATTGGGTTAAGAACCACTGGAAAGATTGTAGAACAGTTGAAGGATATTTGGGCCAGCTGAGGGGGAAATTCCTCATCAGAAGGGGGATCAGGAGGAGGCAGGGAAGATTGGTCAGCAGAGAGCACTTAGCCTCTAAACTGATCTCTCTTTTCCTGCCTTCTCCTTTAGGTTGCAACCCTCTACCCAAGGGTTGGTGCAGGTACGTGAGTGGTGTCCTATTTGACCACAGTTATGACATCCTTGTCTCTTAGACTGCCCACTTGAGCCTAGGGTCATAATGCGCGGAGTACAGGAGGTAGTTCCTGCATTGTTGGCCTTATTTTGGCCACCACACTACCCCCATGGGTCAATTGCATGTCCTGCAAGAGGGTCTGATACTCTTCATTGAAGTAAGGGAAGCTTTGTGGGCCTTAAAGTGCAGAAAAAATACTTGGTTCACCTTTAAATTATTTGAACATGCTGTGTAAGCTTCCCAGGGAGTTAACTGACAGCTGGTGATTAACTGTTGTCCTTCAATGAAGAAAAAATCAGCAAATTCAGCCAGGGTCTCCTTGGTCTTAAAGGCAATTTGCATAAACACATTCTTCTTGACTTCCAAGCTGAGATCTCCTCCAAATTTCTCAATTAAGAGGCGCTTCATGTACTCCCAAGTGACAATAGAAGGAGTTTGGGGACCACAACTTCTTGGCATGTGTGATATAGACAGGTAAAAATATGCTCCTTCTTAAGTTCATTGGTGGACATACACATTTAAGTTTTGTAAATTGTCAGAAAGGCAGCAATGGTAGAGGTTTTAGGGTCAAGTATCTGTTTGAATGAAGGCTTATAGTTGGGATCAATGGGCAATGAGGTGGATTGGCTGTTGTCACCTGGGTTGAGGATGTTAATGTGGGGAATGCCCTCAAACTCAGATTCATCAGCAGTTTGCCTAGCACGGAGAAGTCAAATGCTCTCCTCTAAGATATCCAAGGTAGAGCTTTTTTCCCACTGATATCTCTAGCAGTAGTGGCAGCAGCTCCAAATTCATCAATCTTAATCTGTTGTACCAATAGGGTGCTGGCAATCCCATTGAGACAAGTTGTCAGGGAAGTGTTCTGAGCAACCAAAGGGATAACCTGTCCATTTATTGTCTTGGTCAAGCAAGAGAGGTTTTGTACCTCTCTTTCCAGTGCAACCTGCCTATCAGTAACATCATTTGTTACTTCTGCTAGCTGATCCAAGACAAGAGCGCAGTTGACCCAGGGTTTGACTCCCAAGCCAGGGTAACAACCATGATTGCCATGAGACAGGAGAACTAGTGACCTCAGCTTCACCTTCATCTTCAGACTCAGAGGAAAAATCATCAGGATAAGAGAGGCATTGTCTCAAATACTTGATTTCTCCTTGCAAGGTAGCTACTTGGTTGGTGAGCAAGGCAATGCAAGGGTCAGGAATAGGTTATACTGGGGTGCGTTCTGAACAGAAGATTGACGTTGAGTAGTAGCTTTGAGCTCAGATATGGCTTCCCATACCTTGGCTTCAAATTCAGACGGGACCTCAACAGGAGGAGCAGGAGGGGTCACCTCAATGGACGCTACTCTATCATCTAGGTAATTTTGTACTTGATACAGAGTATTTTCTAATGCAGCCTTATCCAGTCTGTATTAGTGCTTCAGGTGGAGGCCCAGGTGTTTAAATGAGTCCCAACCAGCTCAAGCTGGGAATTAACATGCTCCCAAATTGGTTGAGTTCATTAACCAGAGTCTCAAAATCCTGACAATACTTTAGAAGAGCAGCCTTGATTTGACCACACCATGTTGCTTGATGCTCATCCAATTTGCACAGTTAATTCCTGATATACCCAGGGAGCAAGGTGCAAAGGGAATTCAGTGACAAAGTTAGGTACTTCTGGGAGGCCAGCAAGTCACGCTGGTTGTCTGAGATACACACAAAGAGGCTATGGGATCATTCTTGATATGCCATATTTTGAGCATGGTTATTTGAGACAGCGGTGGCTACAGCATTTACAAGCTGGTTCTGGGATCCTAACGCAAGTTGATGGTGAACAAGGGCAGGTTAGATAAACTGTCTAACTAATACGCCAACTGTATCCATGGACTCTATCAGCACGGGGGAGACCAAAGTCCAAGAGGAAGGAATACAGGTTTTTAGAAGCGTACCTGGGACAGAGACCAGGGATAGTGTGCATTGCCACAGTGCCTGAGTGAAGGAGAGAGCAGGCAGCAGCACAATCTTGCTTGAAGTTGAGAGAGAAAGCTGGAAGGGGGCCCAATCAGGCCTGGGAGACAGCACCAGTACCATGGGAGTTGAGGGGGCATCAGGGATGTCTTCTTCTAGAGGAGGACTAGAAACTTTAGGTTGATTGGGTACTTCAGAAACAAAGGGGAAGGACCAGAGAATGCGTGTGGGAACAGGGTAACCAAGGGGCTTACAGCCCCTGTAGTGAGCACCATTTTATTGTGTTTGGCTCCTGGGGACAACATCCAGGAGGACACAGTGGGAAATCTTTATAACAAAAGATATGAGGTTTGAAGCAAGCCTTAGGTTAGCCTTCAGGGAAAAATTAAGAGCACATACCTTAATTTCCTGGAATACAAGATGTGAAATTCCTTTTGGAAAAAAGGAAAGGAAAAGGCTTGAAGAATATTAAAGCCAATGCAAATGTGGATAAACTTGTCTTTATTAGGAGAAATGATCCTACTTAAATAGTAGACAAGGGTTGATGATCACTCATTAGGTGGACAGGGTGGCAGAGGGGATCACCTTGGGATGAGGTCATACCAGGATCAGTCAAGGGCAGGTGCGTTATTCTGGAATGGGTGGATATTGAACCAGACCTATTTGTGGAAGGTGAGGAATTCCTAAAATCAAAAGCAAAACCAACCAAATCTTTGCACATATCATTATTTGAAGGTCCTATTGAAATAGCATTAATGGCGAAATTTCCAACAGAGGAGGCCCAAGGACTCTGGGAAGGAGATAAGAGGCCAGCATCCAGGAGTTTTTTTAGTACTTTGGAGACCTGGGCATATTTTATCTCTACTGCAGTGGTAGGGCTTAGCACAAAAATGTAGAGCATCACCTGTGTCAATTTGGTGAATAACTCCTTTAGCTAGGCTTTATTTATTAGGCCCAGATGCAAAGATATCCTTAAACTGGTCAAGAAGCTCTATTACATCCTTCTGCTTAATGGTAGACAGCTTTAGGAAGTCAGTGGCAGTAAATAGGGAGAGCACTTGGTGGACTCCTTCAGGTAAGTTGAGGTCACTGAACGTTCTGAAGGGATAGAGAGAGTCCACATGTTCTGCTCTTAAGATACAACCATGGCCCAGAATTTGACCTCAAGAAACCTGCATGGGAGAAGCGGTCAAATTGGCTACAGTAGTTGTACAGGTTCCTTATAAGTTCAATCCAGAATCCCAGGGCATAAATGAGGTTCCATGTGACTTATGGATTCAAAAGAGTAAAGCTCTAAGAACAAATTCTCAGGTAACTTGTAGGATATCTGAGAATCAATGACCACCTGGGAGCCAGGAGGTATAGTGAAAGCCTTAGGAGCAAGTAAAGGGACACCTTTTTCAGAAGTACAAGAAAGAGAAGGGGAGCGCATATTAAAATAGTTTTCCTATGCTTCAGCAATAAGATGCCCATGGGGTATTTGAGGACACAAGTCTTATGTTGTTTGCCAGGGATGTGGGGAGGTTCTTCAAAGATCAATGTGACTTCATATTCTAAGAGAAATAGATATCCATCCCAAATGTTGACAAATCTAGTATACTCTTGAAGAAATTGGGTGCCTACCAGGAAATTGTAGCTTTTGTTTTCTAGGACAACAGTGGGGGACACAATAAGAAGCTTCCCAAACCTCATTGGCAGGGCAGAATAGGCACCAATGGCTTAGGTTTGAGACATGCTAGCAGTACCATATAATTGATTGTGGTTGAGGTCAGGGGCCTGCTTAAGCTTCTTCATTAGTTTGGATAATACCACACTGAATGGAGAGCCCATGTCCAAGATAGCCTTGATTTTATCCTTTTGGATTGATATTTCCACGCTGATTGTATCTTTCCCAAAGGCATGTAAGACAGCCAGGACGTCCTGTGCAACTTTTTATTCCTTTTACCATTTTTTCAACATGCATTTCAAGGAAGGGATTTCTTTGTATACAGTTTTCAAGGGCAAGAATACAGTGAAATTCTAGAAGAGGGCCTCGGCAAGCTTGGTGGACTCTTCCAAGGAGACCATCAAGACAGGGGGTAGATGTGCCTGGGCTAGATAAGGACAGCAACCTCCATAATTAACTCATACAGCATGGAACATCCTCCATGTTGACAATTCTCAAAAGTATTTTTCTTATTTTCAATATTAAAGATTATTTTTTCTTATTTAAATAATTGACACTGATAATATAATCAATGTTTGATTTTTATTTTGAGCTTTTAATTGAAATTATAAAAGATAAAGAAAAATCAATTTTTGAAATTGTTGATATGAAAGATTTTACATTCTGTATGAGTTAATTCTGGAGGTTTCCATAAGGACAGGCCACCATGGCCTTAGCATCATCAGGAGGTGGGCAAGATGTGGTAGTGGTTTTCTCATTACAGAGCTTATAGTGGACAGTCACAGCTTCAGGGACAGTCAGCACAGAGTAAGTATAACCATCTGATTCATCATAGTCAGAATCTTTAGGCTCAGAGTTGTTTGATAGATCATGGAATAGATGGAGGATGGTAGGGACAGACAAAGGGGGTGATTCTTTGTTAGAGGGAGGATCAGGAGGAGGCAGGGAGATTGGTCAGAAGAGAGCTTGTTTGCCTCTAGGCTGACCTCTCTTTTCCTGCCTGTTACTTAGAGTCACATCATTCTATATGTGAGTTGGTGCAGGTTTGCAAATGGTGTTCAATCTGACCACAATTGTGACAACCTTGTTGTTTGGGCTGTCTATTAGAGCCAATGATCATGATGTGGGGGATACAAGAAGACTTTCCAGAGCTATTGGCCGTATTCTTGTAGACCACAGTTCCTCCATGCATCAGAGGCATATCTTCAGGAGGATCTTAATGCTCTTTATAGACGTGAGGGATGCATTATGCACTTTGAAGTGTAGATATGAGAGCTGGTTCATCTTTAATGCATTAGAGCATGCAGCATACGCCTCCCCTTGGAGTTAATTAGCAACTAGTGATGAGTTGTTGACCTTTGATGTAGAAGCAATTAGCAAACCCAGATAACATTTACTTATGTTTGAAAGCAATATGTATGAAGGCATCTTTCTTGACCTCTATGATGAGGTCTCCTCCAAACTCTAATGAGAAGTTACTTCATATCTTCCCAAGTAACTATGGCCAGGAGTTCAGGGACCACAACCTCTTGATAGGTAGGATTTATAAAGGTAAGGATATGTTCCTTCTTAAGATCATCAGTAGCTCTTTGCATGGCAGTCTCATAGATTGTCAGGAAAGCAGAAATGATGGAGGTCTTAGGATAAAAGATTTTCTTGAACCTGGGTCTGTAGTTGGGATCAATAGACAAAGAGGTAGATTGACTGTTTTCTCCCTGATTAAGAACATTGATATAAGGATTCCCTATAAACTCAGACTTGGCAGCAGATTGTCTCACCCACAGAAGACAAAGACTTTCTTCCAACATATCCAGAGTAGAACTGTTCTGTCCTCTAATTTCCCTGGTGGTTGTTGCCACAGTCCCAATCTTATTAACTTGTATCTTCTGGGCAGCCAAAGTATCCCCAATTCCATTGACCAGAGTGGCTTATCTGTGGCCTGAGACACCAAAGGAGTGATCCTCTCATTTATAGTCTCAGGCAGGCAAGCAAAGTTCTGAATTTCTTGCTTTAGTACATTTTGCCTATCAGTAATGTTGTTTGTCACAGCTGCTAGTTTATCTAGCACAAGGGCACAGTTGATGTGTGGTTGTCCCTCTAAGCCATTGCAGCATCCATGGTCCTCATGGGTAGGAACTTCAGTGGTCTCTGCCTCTCCTTCACCATCATATTCAGATGAAGAATCTTCTTGGTCAGATAGGCGTTGATGCAGGTATGCAATTTACCCTGCAACATGGCTACTTGGTCAGTTAGGATGGTAATATGGGGGTCAGGTATGGGCTCCACTAGAGGAGAATTCAAAGCAGAGGCCTGTTTTTTAGCAGTGGCCTTGAGTTTGGTTATGGCCTCCCATACCTTAGCCTCAAATGCAGAGGGAGTCCAGCAGGAGACACAGGTGGTGTCATTTCTACCAAGGCTGCCTTGTTATCAACATAAGTCTGATCTTGATGTAGGGTATTGCCCAGAGTGGTCTTGTCCAGGACTATTTTTGGTGGAGCTGATGATCCCAATTATCTACACTTGTCCCAACCACCTCTGTTTGAGCGTTGATGTGCTCAAAGAATTAGTTGAGCTATCAAATAAGATCTAAAAGTCCTGTCAATTTTTTAGCAGAGTGGCTTCAAGTTATTCTTGCCAAGCAGCATGACGGTCATATAACTTGCACAGCTGCTCTCTGATATAACCTGGGAGAGAGGAGCAAAGTGTGTTTAGAAATGAAGTTAGGTACTTTTTCAAGGCCACCAAGTTATGTTGGTTATCAGAAATACAAGTAAAGAGATTGTGTGTCCATTATTGGTAAGCCATGTTCTGAGTGTGGTTGTTTATTACAGTGGAGGCCACAGCATCCAGGAGTTGGCTCTGGGACCTCAATGCTAACTGATGGTGGACCAAGACAAGCTGGATGAACTTATTTATCAGCATATCAATGGTCTCCATTGATTTCATCAAAGCAGGGGAGGCCAAAATCTAACAGGAAAGAATACAGGTCCTTGGAAGCATAACCAGGACAGAGACCAGGAATGATATGCATGGCCACTGGACCAGTATGGAGGAGGGAGCGCATGGCAGTGCAGGTTTGCTCATAGTCAAGAGATAAATCTGGAAGAGGGGCCCACAAAGGCCCAGGAAACAAAACTATTACCATAGGTGGAGTGGGGGAGTTGGTAGTGTCCTCTTCAAGAGGGGGACTCAAAACTTTAGGAGGCTCAGTTAATTCAATAAGAAAGGGAGAAAGACCAGAGAATGTGCAGGGAAACAGAGTAACCAAGGGGCTGGCAGCCCCTGTAGTGAGCATCATTTTTTTGTCTTTGGCTCCTGGGGACAACATCCAGGAGGACACAGCAGGAAATCTTTATAAAAAAAGGTTTGGGGTTAGAAGCTAGCCTTGGGTTAGCCTTCAGGGCAAAATTAAAGGCACATACCTTAATTTACTGGAATACAAGTAGAGGATTTCCTTTTAGTAAAAAGAAAAGGAAAAAGTTTAAAGAGTACAACCAACATAAATGTAGATAAACTTATCTTTATTAGGAGAAGTAACTCTACTTTAATAGTAGACAAGGGTCAATGATCACTCAATAGGTAGACAGAGTGCCAGAGGGGGTCATGTTGGGTTGAAATCATACCAGGATTAGTCAAGGGCAGATATGATATTCATGAATAGGTGGACATTGATATTGATCCATTTATGAAAGGCAAGAAAATTCCAAAGTCAAAAGCAAAACTGACCAAATCTTTGCACATATCATTATTTGAAGGCCATATAAAAATAGCATTAATGGCACAATTTCTGACAACTTGTGATAACAATAAAAATAAATCATAAAACACTAAACTTCAGCTTTTAGAGATTTTATCTAGGCTTTATTGTACAATGGTTTTTACATGAAACATTTTCAACAGAGCCAGAAAACATGCCAGCAGCAGCCAACTCAGCTTCAATGGAGGCAAGGCTAAGAATGTGGAGGAACCTGTTTATACCCAAGCCTTTGAGGCGGGTAACAAGGAAGCTGACCTGTGCCTGACCCCCAACCCATATGGCTTTGACTTGTTCAGTAGTCACTTAGTGTCTAACTCTGCCCCTGCTTCCATACCCACTCCCACACAAGCTGCCTGTCAACCAGCCAATCAGAATGGTAACCCTTATTTGAAACAACTTCTTGCCAAAAGTCAACCTTCCCCCCCTCAGCCAATCAGGCTCCAGCTCCTGCAGCCCAGCGCCCCAAACACAGAATAATCATTGCCCAAATTCTTCAGGAAATTGTGGCACTGAACCTGTGTGGCCTGACCTGGGACCAGATTACCATCCAGTTGCAATTCACTTTAGCAACAATAATGCAGGAACTCAATAACCTGATGAAGAAGGGAAGTCTGATCAGGACAGCCAAGAATCCCAAGAAGGCCCCAGAGTCCCAGATAAACAAGGCATGCCCTTTAATGCTCAATCTCCTGCAGTGGGACCCCAAGCTTCCCCTAACCCAGGTCCAGAAACAACTTGCACACCATGACATATGGGTTTTAAAGCCTATTGTGCAGCTTTTGATGTATGGCAAAGTGGCTTCAATCAGGGTGTTGACCAATTTTGGCGGCATTCAATGTGATGGCAGTGAGGATCTCCCATACAATCCTGACATTGAGACCACTCTGGTCCAATGCCTGACAAGTTTAGCAGATGACGCCATGTTCATCTCCTATTACAAATTGCCCATTGCTTTTGATGATTTTGGCAAACAAGGAAGAGCTGCTACCCAAAAAGGGAGGAAGAAGGTCAAGAAGGGGAAGTTCATTGGTGTATTCTGGCTGTTTTGGCCAAGGATTTTTTCTACTATTGAAAAATCCCTGATTTCACTAATGGCTACAAGTACAGCCATATACCCAGCAAATTGCTTGACTCCTGGGATGGCTCAAATTCCAAGCACTGGGTTTTCTTGAGCCACCAGATAGAGGGTAGCTCCACCACCCTTGAGGCCATCCAGCAACGCAGGTACCAGGCCTGGTTCTACCCTGCCAGCCACACAGACATCCATCTGGGTGATGTTGTCTTCTTCAACATCAGATCCACACTATGGGAGTGCTGCCCTCAGGCTTTATACAACCTCTATCTTGGGGTCCTTGACCACACTTCTCTCTTTGGTCACCAAATGGTGGCTGACTTGTTTGCCCAATTATCTTCCATGCAAACCTGGGCAACCAAGCATGTAAGGATAAGCGCCTCCCACCCTGTGCCACAGCCACCTATCAGTCCATCCAACCAATGATAGATGAGAAATACTATTAGCAGTATATGGCAGTCATCACAAAAAATCCATCTGCCCCCACCCCCACCTGATAGCCCCATTAACTAATCCCAGATCCCCCAGGCTAACACCACCTATATGCCTTCTTTTCTGCTCTATTATGCCTAGTAGGCATCATTCCCCCTGTCACAAAATAAACTCCCTGTTGCCAAATATTTTTATTTATATTATCTTTATCTTGAATTTCAATTGTTTAATTTCTCTTTCTATATGGTTGGTTTTATTCTTTATGTTCTGCTTATTTCTATAAAATCATATATTTATCATTCTGTGTATCTAAATCCAGAACATAGTTATTTTTAGCACTTTCCACAGCACCTTGTGAAAATATTAACAAGAATTTAGTGATTGGCTAAATTTAAATTAGAAAATATTAAGTTTGTTGTGTTTAGAGAAAGTCATTGCTGATCAAAATTCAAAACTTTAATAATAAATTTTAATCCAATCAGGAGCCAAGTGAGAAAGTGATTGTTGTGACATAAAGAGTAATTTAATAATTCTTTGATGCATGTGTGCTAATTAATCTGATTGACTTCCTGTTTTGCCATTGTGCGCTATTGCTGTTGTGGTAAGTTGTTGGTAGACTAGTGCTAACCCAGCAGCCAATTGGGCACTAGTCCATCAACAACTTGCCACAGCAGCAATAGCGCACTATAGGAAAACAGCCATTCAATCAGATTAATTGCCACACATTCCTCAAAGAATTATTAAATGACCCTTTATGTCACAACAATCACTTTCTCACTTGCTCCTGATTAGCTTAAAGTTTATCATTAAAGATTGAATTTGGATCAGCAATGACTTTGTTTAAACACAACAAACCATTAATTTTCTAATGTAAATTTAGCTAATCACTAAATTGTTATTAATTTTTTCACAATGGGCTGTGTAAAGTGCCAAAAATAATATGTCAATTATGGAAGCAATACCAACACAAAGCAAACAACACATATTGTTGATAAGCGTAAAATATACACAATGGTTAAAAAGATGGGATATTGTAGAGAATTAGAAAATAAACAAGGATAAACAAAGAGGCAATAATATCATAATAACACAGTGTTCATTGGGGTAGAAGCTATAAAAACAAGTACAAAGGTTAGTAAAAAATCATATGAGAGAACCCAAAAAACTACTCAAAGACCTTGACTCTGAAATTGTGGAGATCAAGGAAATTGTCTGCAAGGTCAAAGAAAAATCAAGTTGGCTGTCTTAACAGGCAAAAAAATCAATATTGTGTCTGCCAAGGCACTTATGGTCAAAATTCCCAACACGTCAGGAAAGAAAATTGAGTGTCTTCTAAATGTCTAGAAAACCATTGTAGAAGGCCTCCAGTTCAAGTCCTTTTTCCTCTCTATGCTGTCTGTGTGGTTTGATGACCCTGAGATATATGCACATCTAAAACCTGCAAAATGTGCCAAAACAGAGGATACAGAATTTCCTGCCCAACTGCTTGTGCAAGAATTGCCAAGCCAGCCAAGGCTGTGGGCAAAGAGGAAACTGTAAAAGGTAAACTAAAAATGAAAATTAATAAAAATTCAATAATTCTTGCCTGTTTTTTAGAATAAATTGACAGCAAAATATGCCAGATCTTGGTCTCATATGTCCTACTAAATTCTACTCAAACTATTTCAATCACGTGGCTAGGCAGCTGGCTCTATCCCCCTGTTTTGAAGGAGCTCAAAGATATAATACATGATACAGTAGTTTTAAAAGCTATGGCAACAAGCAAAAATACTTTGAATTTAACCAAAAAAACTCAGATGTAAATGCAATTAAAAAGAAATATATATTTATATTAATTTACAAATGATTAATTTATTTTTAATTTTGTTTACATCTGAGTTTTTTCATTTAAATTCAAAGTATTTTTGCTTGTTGCCATAGCTTTTAAAACTACTGTGCCTTCCTAATGTTGCAGGAGGCTTTAGCTGGGCTTTTGCATGGGGAGGGGCATCTAAGTGGACAATTACTGCCTACAAGGATGCCCAATTGGTCTGCCTTGACTCAGTATCACTCAGTGGAGTTTACTGTGTAAACTCCATTGAGCTTGTTTGGGACGTCCTGGAGACGCTCCCATTCAAGAACATACCAGAGATGGAACAGGCCCATGCGGCTGCTTGTTTCTGCTTCACTATGAAGCACACCATCTCTTACCTGTTAGTGAACTTTAAGCACGGTGGGTAAATTGGCTGTTGCAGACGCAACAGCTGTCAAAAAATCCAAAATTCTCCTAGCAGACTTCAGGCTGGCCTGGAGCACTGACAAGACAGGGCTCCCTACAGCCATGGAGCTACCTTTTCCAAGACAAAACACAAGAAGAAAATCAGCATAGTATTCAACAAACTATGTGAGTTTACTGAAGCTTTTGTTGGGAAAAGGCTTCATCTTGTGGCTTACTTGGGTTTATTTTCTACTTTTGGATGGGGCCAACGTTGAGGACCTAGACAGGGCCCTCCTTGGGATTGACAGGACCAGGATCTCCCAGGACAACAAAAAGGTCCCTGGGCTACAAATTGGTGGACTATGTTATCCAGAACGCCCTGGTCCTGGCTGGTATTTACAGGTTTGTAGCCCCACCAGAAAAGCTAATCCTGAACTCTTACCTTATAATTCTCCCTTTTTCAAGCTGCTGCAAATATTTTGACAACAGGGTATCCATTGTGTATGATGTGGCAGTGGAGTCTGTGCGCCACCTCTATTGCTGGGTGGTTACATACCAAAGAACCCACTACAGGCGCCCACAATAAAAATATCTTTCCTCAATATAATTATAAACTTATAACTTTTACTTTTTTTATCAATTAAATTTTTAAATTTTTATTTTAGTGAACTATAGCTTGGACAAAAAATCTTATAGAAGGTTTTTATACATGTGTAATAATATCTGCTAATAAAAATCACAAATACCTTGAGATCTTTACCTTTAGCTTTTTTAATTTACTTTTTATATGTATTTGTAGAAGTGAGATTTCTGCATAATCATCATATTGTGTTTTTAATATTTGGGATTGCTACCTCAGAATACAAAAGAAAAAATAAATTGAAATATAAAAATTAAGCATCTGTATCAGTGGCGCAGTTCTATATGATTGCAGTCTTGGAAGCTTCAAAAATAAAGTGATAATCCATAAATCCAAAAGAGTAAATTGAAGAATATAAAAAATAGTCATAATTGTTAAGCCTTTACTTGATTGGCTGTTTGGCAAGGCACATAGGGAGAAATGAATCAGTGTGGCCATAGAATTTGGCCACAGTCTTGGCTAGAAGTGTGTGGATCCTGGCCTGCAGAAAATCAAAGAGGCCCTCAGTCCCGGTTGGAGTCCCCTGCTTGAAAACTTACTTGAGCCATCCAAATGCCTCCTTGATAGATTTTAGGAATGGGGAATAGGCAGGGAGAAATAGGAGTTGCAAATTTGATGTGGCCAATTGTTAGGAGCCTAACTGTAAGGCCTGTATCAATCATTAGAAACTTTTTGAGGATATGTCACCTTGTGGAGTCTGACATTATCCAACATGATGACATTGGTGAAGCCCAGGCTTGCAAGCCTCAGGTACTCCTGGACCAATCAGAGAGATGATAAGAAGGTCCGGCTGTTGTGGGATCCTAATATCATTTGATAGAGCTCAATCTACTTTTGACAGAGAAGAGCCACCATCAAATAGGCTGTGGTGAGACTAGAGCATGCTGAGCTACCCCATCAATGAGACTTTGACAACATAGCCATATTCATTCTGCATAGACAAGACAAATGCTGATTTGTCAATAAAATAGAATTTGACCGTCCCCTTGGCTTTGAGGGCAGTGTACACCTCTGTGTATTTTTTCCAGGTCTCAATATTGTCAGGGATGTTTCAGTTGTAGGGAGATACCCCAAGCTTTTTCCACAAAAAGCACAGACCCTTTAATGATAATAAAAGCAAATCAAAGCCTTGACCACAAAAGTGGACTTGAACATTGCCTATATACTTGCCAGTTCAAGATGAAAGTCTCAGTTTATCCACTGGCAAATTGCCCATTTGTGCTCCTTGGTGAGCATGGTGGATACACAGAAATTGAGCAAGCCCTTTGTGGCTTCCCCCATTTCCCCCCAACCATTTCCCAATAAGGTTTTGGTTTAAAAAAATGGTGGATACACACAAGGATTTCTCTGCGGCAAGAACTCTGCCATTATTGATGAATTTGTTAATTTTTTTACTGGTATATTTGGGATCCACCCCAACAAGAGCTGTGACTGTCTTGTAATTACCAGATTCCTGAATAAGCCCAAGAAGAATAATGTGCTTTATGTTGGTAATGAGCTTCTGGATGGCATTGGTGGTTTTTATTGAACTGGAATCCTTCTCAGGGACAAGTACGCAAGGCATGGACACCTTGTTGTAGAAGACCACAATCTTCTTGAGCACTAGATGTCCCTCCATAGTCCTATAGAACTTGGGCTTGTTGTTGTCTTTCTGGTTACTATCACTGACGTAGGGCTTGTAGCTAGTGTCAAGCACAGGCTTCACCTTCTCCATCATAGCTTCTGGGACTGCTTCCTGGTGTTAGACTGGGTCAAACACAAATTAAATAAGTTCTATTTCCTTGTTTCTAACTTTCTTGGTGCTGGTAACCTTGATGGGCTTCTAGGTCAGCTTAGAGACCCAAGGGTTGATGCTCCACGCCCTTGCACATTGTGCTCCTTGAACCAGCTGTGTCAGTGCAGTGTCACTATTGAACTATCCTCTCCCATCCCCTTCCTGGGTAGGACTTTTGTTGCACTGACTCAATTTTTGACCCACAGGGGCAACCACAACCGCTGTGTACAACAGGTGCGTTGTTAATACGTTGTTGTGTTCTTTCCACTTTAAAAATTTAATGAAATACTAAATAAATTTCTATTGAGTTACACACTGGTTTTTAATTTCTGCTTTTTATCTGAATATGGATATTTAATTAGAGTTTTGCCAACCCAATATCCCAATTCATGAGGAGCAACTTTTGGGGAAGCTTTGAATATGGATTTAGAGAAGAAAGAAGTATATTTCATTGGATAATACTTTAGACTTATATAGCTTGCAGAGTGGTGGAGACTTAAGTCATATCAAAGATAAGAGAGGTCATGTGTGAGTTGAATTTGGATTTCTGGATACTTGGACAGGTCATGTGATATCAGTTTGTTGCCATTTCCAGACTGCTGAACTGAGTATTAGATTAGCACCAAATCAGCAATGACTGGATGTTATGTGTGTTGGCAACAGCCAGAATACCAGTGCATCCAGCTCCTTGACAAAATGGTATATTTTCTATTTCTTAATTATTTTTTTGGGTTTTAACCCCATTTTAGAATACCCTAAATAATTTCCACCCTTTTCTTCAAATTTTACGCCAAATTAAGCACCTGCGCAAATTTTTAAAGTTTATGTTTTAGATACCTTGGTATCATTCTTGATTACACTCCATTGCACACAAAAATTGAGTGATTTTGTCTACATGTTGATTTGCTATTGTGTTTTTTGGATGAGTTTTGACTCACCACACTTGAGTGTATTTTGTCACCAATTTACATAGTACACATGAAGCACCAAAGATCAACTCACATCATTTTGTTTATGAATCCATGTATTTCAGTTTATATTTTAGATATTTTTGTTTGGAGTTTGAGCACTTTGTTGCTGTGTTGACCCAATTTTTCCATTAACACCAAAAATCCATGATAACATAGTGTACATTTTACATTGATAGTTGAAATTCCTTAAATCTGAAATTAATTTAGTTAGATCTGAGGTATTTTTTGTTGTTGCCATAGATTTTAAAACTACTGTAACCAACTTCACTTTCCAGAAACCTATCAATTACTAAGCTCTGCAGCTGCTTCCCTGGGCAGCTACCTTGATAATGTCCCTTGGCATATCTATGTCTCTCTGATGACTTCAAGACCTCTTCAAAGCTACCAGGAAGACATAGGCAGAGAAACTTTAACCCCAAACTAGGTAAGGTTTGTGTGGCAGTTCACATGTTTGGTGGTTTGCAGGTGGGGCAAATGTTAGCCAAGTGTAAGTTTGGTTGTTTGTTGAAGGTAGAGGCCTAGTAGGGAATGATGGCTACTAGGGAAGGTAAGGCCTAGCTATTAGGTGTAAAGTCTACTAGAGGCAGATGTTGTCTCCACCCAGCAGAAGATGTTTGCTGCTGTGGGCTAGAGGTCTTCACCCAGCAGGGAACTGTGGCTGCTTGGGGTGAATAATGAGATAGCTCAGCTGGAAAATTTGTCTTTTTGGGGTGGGGGGTGATCCAGCCTGATGAGTAGTGTGTGCTAATCAGGCTGGAAGATGTTTAGACCCTGGCGGGTAACACAGGCTGCCAGGGTAGAAGCTTATGCCAGTATGGTTGGGGACGCCTACCAGGGCTATAAGTTTTAGACCCCTGGCAGGTAGCACTGGCTGCCTGGGAGGGGAAGTGCTCTGAGGGCTCTACATATCCTAATACGCTTACAGGAGGTCTGTGAGCAAGCATCCTACCTAACAGACTGGTAGGGTTTCCTTGTTTATGTACATATGGGAGCTTTAGGGAGAGCCTAACATGAGCATTAGAGGGCATAGATTTTCTCAGAGGTGTCATCAAGGCGGTTACTTGGGGAAGCAACTGCAGAACTTGGTGTGATCAGGCCTCTGGGAAGTAAAGCTGATTACTTTGCAACTGAAAGCCCAGATTTAATCACCTGGGTGAGTAAAAACAACACATAGACATTGATCTATGGTTTTATGGCCTAAGTGGATTGCCACTTGCAAGGGCCCAGTCAAACACCAGTTCAATGTAGACTCATTCTTGGGTCTACAGGTTCTGGTAACAGGGAATGAGATAAAGAACCAAGGTGGTTTATGGAATCAGCAGAGAAGACTAGTAAGAAGGACTGTTTGATCACAGTGAATACTAGTTGAGGGACTGCTGGCTCATATTAAAGTTTGGAACCAAAATGGTTCATTGTGCAGGTGGAACTAAGGTGGTTCCTAGTGAGGATAAGTTGAAGGGCTCATAGATCATGATGCAGGAGTAGCTGGTCATGATAAAGGAGTGGCCAGAGGACTGATAAGCTGTTGAAAGACTGGAATGAACTATTTGTTGTCTAAGATAGACTGATTGCTGGTTAAGCTGACAAGCTGGAAGATGTGGTTTAATATCATGATGCAGGATTAGCTGATCATGATACAGGAGCTGGCTGAAGGACCAGAAGATGAAGAAGAAGAACTGATGGTCCAGAGAAATAGCTGAGATTTTTGCCAAATTGATTTGCTGAGGTGGTAAAATGTGGAATATTTTGCCTTAGTTTAGTAGTAAACTCTAGAAGGAATGTGGATAGAAGTGTGGGTAAGAGATTTATTTATTAAGTTCCTAGGATAGATGAAGGTGTGTTGCTAAAAGAGCTGGATACAAAGTTGTTTTGATGGGACATTTTCCTTGGATTTTACAATATTTTTAAATACATGAGGAAAACATTGAAGAGGTCCAAAAATAACAGTTTAAATATTATTCTACTGTTTTTATTGGTTCAGGTTGAATGTAGGGTAGACTGGTGCTGGAATAGTGAACCAATTAATGCTTTGGTGTGCAAAGTTAGTTGGCTTGAGTGGTTTGAGCAATGGAAATTGATTTCTTAGTTGGATCCCAGAAGAACTTCAGAAAAGGTCCAGATGTGCGCTCTGCATTCATTGGTTGAGTTCTGGCATGTTTCCTGATGAATATGATTGATTGGAAGCCAAAAACTTAAAGTACAAGCAAGGAAATAGTGAATTAATACTTTAAGCTTTTGAGAAAGTAAGTATGTAAGCTTAAGTTATTATAGGAAAAGTGAGCAGTGATGGTTTAAGATTTTGAAGAAAGCTATTTTGAAGGCGGAACTGTTGGGAAAAAGATACTATAAGAAGATAGCTAGCTGGAAAGTTACAGGGTCTTCTGAGTCTTTCTGGGTCTTTGACGGAGTTTTTCCTGGGTCTTTTAAGTGTCTGCTGAAAGGTTTTTGGAAGCCTTTTGATTGCCAGCAGGAGCTTGTTTGGACTTATACAAGTGGAAATAAAGGACACTGGAGCTATAAAGAGAGCTGAAGCCCAAGATAACAGAGTAGGAGCCCACAAATAAGGAGCTGGATCCTAAGCGCGCGCAGGAGTCTGATTCAAAGGCTCAGAAGTCCAAGTTTAAGGAGCAGAAGTCCAAGACTAAGGTGCAGGAGTCCAAGACCAAGTAAAATGAGTCCAAGATATTGTTTAAGGACTCCAAGTATTGTAAAACCCATATTGTTTCCCTGACCCACCAGGCCATATACCAGAAGGTTTCTAAGGGGATCTTCCTTCTGAGAGTGAATAAAAGCTCATTTGAACCCTATACATATTTCTGAGATACATTTTCCCTAACTAGAGAATGACAACCCCTTCCAGCCAGTCCCTGGCTATGACTCAGGACACACTTTAGGGACTGGTGGACAGGAACCCCACAGTTTGCCTCCTGCAGACCTCCTACAAGTGACCAAAGGGTCTCAGAGCTACCTCAACCCATCCTTTTATAGCAGCAAAAATTCCCTACTAGTTCAGAGCGCCATCCAGGGACCTCCCCTGGGACATGCTTCTCCTGACCAAGCCTTTACCTGTCTTAGGCCACTATCCTTCTCAAACTTCAACCATCAAGTATTTTTTTGCCAAATCAGTCCCTGCCTGCAAACTAACTCCATGTGGATCATTGCAGGAACCATCAACAGAGATGCATAACCTTGCCCTTAAGAGTATCAGGTCCCAGCAAAGTTAGTAGCTGCAAAAAAGTGATCATCTGGAGAAACTTCCTCTCTAAGGGGGGACTAGTTGCCCCTAGTAGAGCCACAGAGAAGATCTTTAGGGAATGCTATGGTGCCCACCTCCAGCTGAGCAAAGGGGACCTTTCCACCATCTGATTACTCACTTTCAGCCAGATATAGGACTATCTGGCATTCCTTTGGTGTAACTGTGCTGTTTTAGCAGAGTTACAAGAGGAAAATATTTAGAAACTAATCATATTCTTTATTGAGATATAATTATTATATAGTCATTGTGAATTGTGGATAGTAGGGGTATGATAGTGTTAATCACACTGTGGGATGTTGAAGGGGATGACTTGATCCTTGTAATGAGTCAAGCGCCAAAACAAGTTACCCACTAGGGAGGATCAGTTTCTGTTCATGTTATTGTATTTGGAAATCCAAGTTGTCTTCCTAGTCTGGCTTTGAATGACTGGATAATTAGACTTCAGGTCACAACCCACTTACTCAGAACCTTGCTGGCGGGTCAAGCCTGCTGTTTTGACACCCCCCTGACTGAAGGTTGACCTCCTCTGGGGGAAGATTGTCAGGGAGGTTGTTTGGATCCCGGGTGCCATACTGCACTATCTGCTGTTTGGTGGTGGGTAGGGCAGTCTTACGTTGTTTCTGTCTTGCTTTCCAGGGCCTGAGGCAACCATAGTGAAAGACTTTGTCTTGTTTTTGTTTTCCAAGTCCTTGCACAAGGTAATTGTTTTTTGCTTGCCTTTAGGATGATGGTAGGGCCTACTTTTTCTGGCTTTAATTTACTCTTGTTGGTATTCATGACCCAAACTTTGTTGCCAACCTTATGTCTGTCTTAGATGGGGACAAAGATCTTTTGTAGATGCTTTTCTTCCTTTTCTGATTGTTTGCTATTGGCCTGTATGACCTGAGGATCTGAGTGGGATAGGACCTTGCTTGGCACTTCCAGCTTAGGTCCTAATAGCGCTTGGGTGATATTGGGTTGTGTTCCATAAACTAGCTTGAAAGGGATTTTTCCAGTGGATCTGTTCACATGGGTCCAGCATACAAGCAATGCAGTCTGTAGCTGTTTGTACCATTCCTTGGGTCTCCTGGTGGTGAGCTTGGCTAAGTCTTGCACAAGGCTACCATTCAGCTGCTCCACACGTCCATTAGCCTGAGGATGGTAAGGTGTTGTTACTGTGTGTTGGACCCCATTCTTGGTGAGGTATACATTGGTTTCTTCATAGGTCAGTTCTTTGCCCCTGTCAGTTATCAGGAGTTCTGGCTATCTGCACTTGCTGATGATTTCCTTTCCTATGAATTGCCGCACGTTGTTGCCTGTATGTGTTTTTACTGCTTGTGCCACTGGCTAATGTGTAGCAAAGTCTATTGCGGCAATGATGTATTTCTTTTTTTATCACCCTGGCATAGGACCCACAACGTCTAGGGCCCATACCTTGAAGGGTAGCTGTGTGTGAATAGGTAGTACTGATTATGGTGGGGTGTTACTTTTTGCAAATTTCTCACATAATTCACACTGATCTAATACATCCTGGACATCCTGGTATAGGGTTGGCCACCAAGCTTTGTGTTTAAGGAATTTGTAGAGGTTGCAGCTTTTTGTGTGCCCTAGATCTCTATGGTAATGTAGGATGGTATCAACTTGCTGATGTGGTGGAACGTAAGGAATGGTGGTTCTGTTGGACATTTTTTGATGTAAGGTTCCATAAACATCTGCAAATAAGTGTTTGTTCTTAATGACTGTTTCCTTTGTTATGTCTGTGGTGCCAGGGGGAAGCCTTTGTCCTTTGTTTGGGATATCAGGAGGGGCCAGTCTGGGTCAATCCCATTCTCTCCCCTCATGGCTCTGATGTACAGGCACAAGAGTGTGTCTGCCATGGCAAGTTCTGGACCAGGCTTGTACTGTATGATCATATTGAATCTCTCCAGGAGTTTCATCCAGCGGGCCTGACAGCAGGATAGATTTGCTTGGGGTTTGAAATATATAAGTGACTTGTGGTTGGTCAGGGCTGTGAATTCATTTTGCTGTTCTAAGTAACAACACCATTTGATTAGGCAGTGTACAATTGCCAACAACTCTTTGTCATGTATAGGGTATCAAAACTTGCTGTCTGTCAGTTTTTGTGATTTGCAGGCTACAGGCAGGAAGTCATCATCATTGTTTTTGATTTGTAGTACTCCCCTAATGGATGTGTCTGAGGCGTCAGTTTCCATTTGGTACTCCCCATTGCGTTTGGGGTACTGCAGGATAGATGCTGTTGTGAGCTTCTTCTTAAGGTGTCTGAAGAAGGGGTCACATTGGGGGGTCCATACAAACTTGGATTTGGTGCCAGTTATGGCGGATAAGGGGGCAGTCAAAACGCCACAGTCAGGTATGAAGCGGTATACATAGGCCACCATCCCCAAGAAGGTGCAGAATTCTGACTTATCCTTGGGTGGCGGCATCTTGCATATGGCCTGTATCTTTTGACTGTTGGTTTTGATGCCGTCCTTTGAGACTATGTGTCTCAGAAAGGGTAATTGCTTGCAAAAGAACTGGCATTTTGGAGGGCTTGGCCAACAGTTTGTGTTATGCCAGGATAGCAAAGACTGCCTCTAAGTCCTTATGGTGCTGTTCTACCAAGGAGCTATAGATAATAATAATGTCCAGGTAGACTAAGGCATGTTTGCCTATGTGAGGTGCAAACACCTTGTTCATGAAGGTCACAAAGGTTGACAGGGCGTTTGTTATCCCAAAGTTAAGTACCACACACTTGTACAAGCTGTATTTAGTGTGAAAGGCTGTTTTGGGGATATATTCCTCCTTAATATGGCTCTGGTTGTAGCCTGCAGTTAAGTCAATCTTGGAGAAGACTGTGGCGCCGCCCAAGGCATCAAATAGATTGTCAATCAGTGGTAGTGGATAACAATTCTTGATGGTAACTTTGTTTAGGGCTCAATAATCCCTGACTAGGCGCAGGGTGCCATCTTTCTTTGCTACAAAGAATACAGCAGCACCAAAGGGAGACTGCGAGGGGCGGATAAGCCCCTTCTCTAATGCTTCCTTGAGGTAGGCACATAGGGCATTGTCTTTATTTGGGGTAAGGCGGTAGATGGGTTGCGCCTTAGGTAATGCTCCTTTGAGTTGAATGGAGTGTTGGATGTGTTTCTCTGGTGGCAACCCAGGTAGAGCCTCTTTGAAGATTTTAGATGGCACGCCACAATTTCACAATCCTGAGGCGTGGTGGTGTCCTGGTGATCCTTGAAATGTATGATCTCATACTGGCAGGAATCCCAGTCAATTGCCTTGAGGTTCTCCCTTATTCTATGGTCTCAGTGATGCGTACAAAGACATGGTCACCTAGGAGTTGGTCTACCAAGTCAGGGTAGATCTGATGATTGACTCCTTTACATTTGATTTTCAGTACAGAGGTTGCCCAGTCAACATGGGGATTGTTCTTTTGCAACCAGTTCAGTCCCAGTACAATGTCAAACTTGGGAAAGTTGATGATGGGACCTTGGATGGTGGAATGAAGGTTCACTAGCATGAAAGAGAAGGGGACAGTTGCCTGTGTCACAGCAATGTGATGCTCATCAGCTAAAACCACGTTTTTAATCTGCAAAGGATTAGTGGTTAGCTTGAACTTATCTACAAAGCTGCTGTTGACTAGGGTTCAATCTGCGCCCAAGTCTAGGAGTGCTGAGCCTGTGTAACTGCAAAAGAGGAAAGGGTAAGACATCAGTTTATTGGGATGTCTGGCAATTGTGATGGAAATCACGGGATAGTATGAAGCCGTTTCTGAGTGATGGGGAATCACCACCCAAATCCACATAGAATTAATGATTAACCACCAACGTGGCTTCAAATATCTTTTTGTGAAATTTCCAATTGTAATACCAGGATTAAGCAGAACAATTAAGCCTAACCAAAGTAGCTCAAGATAAATGGCCTGAGACAACATCAAAGAATCTTCAGAATAAAATTCTGGACATTGGGAGGCAACACAATTTTCAGTTTCAAGAATGGGGGGAGGAGCTGCAAAATTGGTTGGCGCAAAATTAACATCAGGCGGCACCAACAACAAAGTTCCAACTGCAGGACCCCATCTTCCAGAAATGATTCTGTTGAGAATCAGATTGTACAAAATAAATCATAACAACCCAACCACAGGATGCATTTTGAAAATTAAATTAGAACTTGGGATAAATGATTTTTATTGAGTAAAATTTTAGGAGGACTCAACTCTTAGAGTTGAAACAGTGAAAATTATTCAATATATATCAGAAAAATTGACTAAGCAATACCACCTGAGTCTTAATCTCCTATTCCTTCCACATTGTCAAGTAATTATCTGGTTCAGGTTGCAAAGAACCCTTGTGTGACCAGTTTCTGATGACCATGCTGATTGACAAGCTCATATTGTGTGACCCTCAAATTATGCCAATTTATCAATGTCAATTTGAAAGGGGGAACCAGTTTCAGCTGACAGACTGGAGCAGCCATAACCCATTTCTAATCAACTGTTTTATTTAAATATGTTAACTTGGTTAATTTTGATAAAGGTTTTCCAGCTTTTTGAGCCTTCTTGCTTGGGCAGATAATACCTGGCATGATGGAACCTACCGTGACAGCAATGGTGTAAAGTACTGGGTCTTCCAAGGGTACTTGGATCATTGGGCACTGGTCCACATCCTTGGGTTATTATTTGTTGTTGGGCAAGTCTGGAGATGTGCAGGGAGAGTTTGGGCAATGGTGTAAAGTACTGGGTCTTCCAAAAGTACTTGGATCATTGGGCACTGGTCCACATCCTTGGGCCGGTATTTGTTGTTGGACAAGTCAGGAGATGTGTGGGAAGATTTTGGCTTGTTCAATGCTCTCCCCTGGGCTTTTCCCTTGTCTTGATTGTCCTGTGTGGTAGTGATATGGAAATGGGTATGGTTTGACTGGCTGTTGTCCCTTTTTCCATGTCCACTTGAACCTGCGGGTTTGTGGTTTGTATTGCTGCTGTTGTTCCCAGGGGGTGGCTGATTGGAGCACCCAGCTGGGTGAGAATCTTTGGGTTGCTCTCTATTTCCAGTTTGTGCCTTGTGGAGAGTGTTGGACATTTGTTCTGCTTTCTCTGCCTTGCAATACAGACTTTGCAAGTTGGTCACTTGGTCCAGGTTTATGTGTCTCATTACATGTGACTTGAGCATGTTGTAGTACATGAGATGGGTGGCTGGAGTGTCAAAAGCCATATCAGAGGGTCACGTAGTTGGAGCTCTTTGTAAGTATGGGTTAGCTCCTTCACTGTGCCAGTTTGGGTTAGGTTCTTCACTTGGTGTATGATCATAAGCGCAATGTCCTTCAACACAAATCTTGCCAAGAAGTCATGTTTGAAAGTGTCACAATCCTTCTTGCTGTGTTCTTTGTGCTTTTTGTTGCACCAGGTGCCAGTGTCATGAGTCAGTTGGATGGAGATTTCTGTAATCCAGAAGCATTGTGGGCATTCCATTTGGGCCAGCTTGCTTTGGGCAGATTGGATCTATGTGGCAGCATTGTTATTTGCTCCTGCAAAGGGTTCCAAGGCAGTGCTCCAAAGTCTCTGAGCTACATAGGTGGGCATGGTGCTTTTTTCAGTTGCCTGCAGCATGGCAGAAGGTGCTTGGAAGAACCCTTGCGCTGACAGGGCATTGAAGGCAGGAAGAAGGATCAGTATGTTCTGGTAGGGGATAAAGCCATCAGGTATCTTGGCACCAGGCATATACGGGGTCCAGTCTAGCTGAAGGCCAGACATGATTCTATCAAGGATTTGTTGATTGCGGCAATTACAGGCAACAGGCAGAATTTTGGGGAGTAAAGTAGGATGGAAAACCTACCTGTGCTACCAATGTTGTAACTGTGCTGTTTTAGCAGAGTTACAAGAGGAAAACATTTAGAAACTAGATAATATTCTTTATTGATATATAAGTATTATATAGTAATTGTGAATTGTGGATAGTAGGAACATGATAGTGTTGATCACACTGTGGGATGTTGAAGGGGGTGACTTGATCCTTGTAATGAGTCAAGCGGCAAAAGAGTTACCCACCAGGGAGGATCAGTTTCTGTTCATATTATTGCATTTGGAAATCTGGGTTGTCTTCCTAGTCTAACTTTGAGTGACTGGATAATTGGATTGTGGGTCACAACTCACTTACCCAGAACCTTGCTGGCGGGGCGAGCCTGTTGTTTTGACACCTTGATATAACTAGACCTCCAGTAGATACCCCTTACATAGCAGACTAACTCCCTGAGTGGGGGTAGGATTGGGGGAGTTGATTGGAACCCACTAACCATCTATATCACTAACCCTATCCTCCCCCATTTTTAGAGTAGCAGTTTGGCCCATGGCAAGCGGCTGAACTATCTTCAAACGCATACTTGATTATTAAATACGGGTATGATGAGCCAGGATATATTTAGCTTGAAGGTAGATGCTAATACCCATAGAGAACATGGTTCTTTAAGTTCTCCCCGTTTTCCATCTAGGTTGGTATATCTGTAAGGAAGTTGGATCTTTTCCAAACCTATCAAAAAAAGGGGTTCATGGCCCGGGGATGGGACTTAGTTACCCATTTGAAATTATCGGGAGGTCCAGCTCTCTGAGGATCCCGCCTTGAGTATACTGAGTGATGAGACCTCAGTAGTTTCCCAAGCGGTATGGTCACCATGAAGTTGACCAGATGCAGGTGTGGACGGTATATTAGTAGTTTGAAGGGTTAGGTCGTATACTAATAGTGATCTTGATATGGTGATTGGAAAGAAAGTAGTTCCTGGGGGGTTGGAAAGTTTAGGGAAGCTGATTCTGATGATGGAGGTTATTGCTTAGAGTTTGGTGTGAGGGATCGGGACCTATAGGGTGGATTGTTTGAGGTTGATCGGGTTTGGTTCCCATTTCTTGTTTAGTGGTTCCTGGATCCGCTTGGATGATAGGTATTTTCTCTGATGTGATTGAAGTTTGACCTTGATCTGCTCGAGTAAGGCTTGAGTTTGGTTGAGTTATTGAACCCAATAAACTCTTCTGGGGAAAGTGATTGTAGGTTTCTCTTGGACAAAGTGTGATTGATTGTTGGTTTGGAATGGTGTTAGGGTTGTTAATATTGTTTTAAGGTGATGTAATAAGGGGTTATTGTTTGATTGGGATATTTTGATTAGTTGGTATTTTAAAAGTGGGATGTAATTGAGAATAAAGCATTGTTTGTAAAGGGGTTTGTGTTGTTTTTCGGGGATTAAGTGAGTTTCTAGGGGGTTGGTTTAGCGTGGGTATGGGACTGGAATTGAAAAGGGAAAGTGGGGTGGGATTAAAGTAGAAGCATATTGATTTAGAAGATTAAACAGGGGGTGGAGATGAATAGGCGTGTTTTTCTTGGGGAGAAGTGGAAGATATAATTTTAATGCATGTTGTAATGCGTTGGGTTTAAGGGAATGTTTTTACAATTAAAGGATACCTCGAGTAAAGTTCACAGGAAGCTTTTGGCGATGCGCATCACTGCGTCCAGGAGTGGCAGGGCGGGGAGGAGGAACTTGTGCCGGTCAAGGGTGAGCTTCTGGGCCGAGATGAGAGCATTTTCATAGTACATTGTGGCTTCTTGAAGCGCGGCACTTGTCTTGGGTTCGGAATGGCAGGCTTCAAACATTCCGAGGGCGACCAGAGTGTTGATGACGAAGCGGAAGGCAATGCTATCTGTCTGGTGGACAATCTCGGTAAAACCGGCTTTTAGGGCGGCGACTCCGGATAGGGAAGAGTTGGCCAAAACTTGCAGGACATGCTTTTTCTCGCACCGCGACACTTCCTTGTTGCGGGTCTCCAGAAGCACGTCGAGGGAGGGATCGGGCATGGTAATGAATTCTGGGCGTAAGATGGCGGTATTCTTAGGGGCCCTGGAGCTCCAAGACTCTTGTTCTGGCGAGCTGTTGGAGTTTGGCTCGGAGAAGGAATCAAAGACGTGGATGTTGTTCATCCACTGGGCCTTGACTAGCCTAGATCGTATACCGGTTCGTTTGCGCTTGGAGACTTTGGTAAAGGTGCAGGCCACGTGCATGGAGAGGCAGAATTCACACCCGTTGTCGCCCAGGACGCATTTCACCTTGCGGCGATGACAAAGGTCGCAGGCAACGGTGGCACGCTTGGCGATGGATTTGGTTTTCATTGACAGGGGCTTAGGAGATGAAGGTAATTTAAACCACCAACTTGTCATTTACTCCAGCTTTCCATGAGTCGCTGCCTTTTTCGCTTCCCAATGCGGTCGATGGTTGATATTTTATCGAAAATACCCTATTGGCTGAGGAGGCAAGAAAATCCCAAATCCGGCATATTGCCCAAAGCTACATTCATGCAACCGTCGAGACTACTTGTGCCCTCCCACGCAGCTACGGGTCGGATCATCCCTGTGACCCGACCCTCCCAAGCCATAAAGGAAACGGTTAAAACTGCCGCCATCCTCAAATCATCCTACTGAGCAAGATTTATTCGGCCCACAAGTATCCTCAACACGAAAAGGGATGATAAATCTTTCGTAAACAAACAGCTGGTATAGACATGTATCTTGCTTTGGCAGGGCCTAGCAGTGGCGCTGATTTCCCTTGTTAAGAAATTATCGATACCTGGATGTAGGGGCAATAACATGCCACATTTGGATTGGAGATGCATCCTGCCGCACTTTGATTTAATTTAGCATTTATTAACAGTAATAAAAACATTGATCTCGAATTAGTAAGCTCCCATCCCAAATCCGATTTAGCCAGCTCTGAGCACGTCCAATTCGGTAGAATGAGCGGGAGAGAAGGGCAGCAAAAGGCCGTCTCATGCTAGGATGATATCATCTGGGTAGTTTATTCAAGCTTCCACTTGACATATTAGCGCGGGCTGGTGTGCACCTCAGAATCAAAGCAGAGACATCAGTGATCAATTAATCTCAGCATAGCTTTAAATAAACTCTGGATAAAATGGGCCACTTTGGATGGATTGATTAAAGCGGATAAATAATTGTCCAACTTTGAAAACTTGTACCTTTTTTATTGCATTGTAAAATATTGCTCAACCGAGCTGCTGACTAAGCAACGAGCTTTGACACTGACCAAGGATGAAACAACCTCCCAGCCTGTAAGCTCTGGATAAAAGAGATCACTTTGGATGGATTGATTAAAGCGGATAATTAGTTGTCCAACTTTGGAAACAAAGCACTGAACTTTTACATATAAATGAACCAACCCCATCGGCATCGGCCAAGGGCTGGGCCTGGTTTGTAAAATTTAGCTGCAAAAGATCCCGGCCAATAAAATCCATGACTTCACAAAGCAGAAAGTTACCATTCAAAGGTTCCCGTTTATGGTAGCTCCGTTTATACTCTCGACGGCAAGCCTACTTCCAAACTGGCCACGCGAATTAAGCCGAGGTTGATTGGCTGAGAGTGAGTTAAGCCGAATCAGTTTGCTGTTGATTTCTAATCCTACATCCATTGCCAAGCGAATGTTTATCAGGAACTAATATCACCAAAGCAAAGGGTTGCCAGGTTGAAATATCTCCAAATCCAACAATCACCTTTAACCTCATGAAACTTGAATTAGCCTGGTGGATACCATATGTCATTTAAACTAAATCAACCCTATATCATTCCTGGTGATCGGCTAAAGAGCCCTGGAGATTATATTTAAATCCTTTGCAAAGCAATCCGGCGACAAGCTCTTTGGAAAGTTTAGCCAACGTTCCCTCCCAAGCTTCATATACCGCCAGCGAATCTCTGCTGGGATGCTGGATGGACCATCTTTAAGAGATAGACTGTCTTCTAAACCCCTTTAAATCCCAAACAGAATTCCATAACCATCCCTTGAAGATACATGTGGCATTGGGAGGGGGCCGACATGGGGGACTTCAGAATTCACAAGCGGTAAAAAATGGGGAATACAACCACAAATACTCAAAACCTTGACGAGTAACAAAGATCTCGACATCAAAGTTCCAATGCGGTAAACTCCAAGCCGAGGAATTGGATGCCCACCGCCAACAATAACTAGAGAAATGGGTATAACAACTAAAAGTTGATAGATACAAATTGACGGCTGAGAATTTAAGTCTCAACCGAAATACCCTATCTTGTAAATATCTATGGCAGCACTTCGGTTTTGATCGGTTGTTCTCCTTTACCATCTTTATTCGCCAATATTTCTTCGAATCCTGGATGATTTCAGCCCAGACTGGTTTCAGCAGAAGGGCCCTCGATCCCAGCTTTTAGAACCTTGCTCCGTATTACAAATAACCTATCCAGGATCATGGTTTGATCTCACCTGAACATAATTCCCTTAGCATCTCCTTCATAGATCTGAGTATAAGAGCTCCCATAGTTCTAATATTTCAAATCATTCACCTTTCCCTATTCAGGATCATCAATAAAAGCTATTTCCTTGATCTTAGCTGCATCTTTTACCCTTGGTAGATAGTAACTGTTGCTGATAGTTAAGCTCAGGCTTTGATATAACTGCAGCAGCCACTGAAAAAGTCTGAAGCCTTAAAGAGACCAGATTTTCAAGTTAAAGGTCTTTGCAAACCAGGTCAATAGTCCTCAATTTTGTCAACAGAAGCCAAAGACAGCAGAAGCCCAAAGGAAAATTGTTGAGCTGAAGTTAAGCACTAAGGAACGCAATCCATTCAACCAAGGCCCAGAACAGGAGACCACATCTCAATCTAATACTGTACCTAAAGATCCAAGCTCAACACAACACCAGCAGATACACAGAGTTTAAGAAGCCATCCCCAAATGCCCTCAATGACCATGGGGGATACCCCAATATTTTACCCCTGCACTCCCTGCTTCTATAACAAGTATACAATAAACTTGATCCCGGATGATAGGCTGTGCTATTGTTGAGAGAATACCCTATTAACTTTATCCCATGACTCAGCTCTTAACTACTGCTGTTCAAGGCAAATCTTCTCAGCCAGATACCCTTCCCAAGATTGAAGATTAACTGTTACATCTTTGCCAATATCATGTCAATTTTCCTTGGGTTTAGGGCAGCCAGAAGTCCTCTGCTCAGTCTGTTCTAGACCTGGAAGGGTGTAAGGGAATATCATCTGGATCCAGAAAACCTAAACTCCCTTTAAATATCCCTTTCCTACCAGTACCTCTCCACTCTACATCCACCCTGGCTGTGTATATCTGAGTATGCTACCTCCTGGCATACTTTGCTAGTAGCTCTGGGTGTCATACCCTCTCATTCCAGGCCGGCATCTGGGGTCTGGCAGTACACATTATCCTGGCTTTCCTAACTGTATTTAAACGGCCTACCTGATCCCCCAGCTGGTATATAGAATGCCTGCAATTCTTGGGGATTGCCCCACCTCTTGCCAACTGCAGCTTCAAGCCAACATACACCTTGTCAGGGATTCTTGGCTGATTAATTGCCTGGCTCCTGGATTTAAGGTCAAGAAGCACCTGTTAAGATGGCATTGTTGGTGGCATGAGCATTGGGCAAGGTTGGCTGCTGAAAAAGTTCCTAACCCCAGCTCAACCATCTCCCTACCCAGCCAGTGGTAGTGATCCCTCCAACTAACTTATTGCTCCCGGTCTGGAAAAACTTGGGGCTGCTTAGAGGGGCAAGGCAGCTGGTTGGTAACTGGATCAAGGAGCTCTAATGATGGCAACCAATCCTTTTAAACCCCTTGGTTGCTATCAAAATCTTAGGGCCAATGTAGAATGTTGCTCTCCAGTGTATTCTCAAGTACTCTAACCCTAACAAGGTCCAGGAAAAGCCGAGGAGGTTGGTAGAGACAGCAGCTGGTAAGATCTATACTGGCATTAGGTCCAACTGAGACTAGCGCCTGGAAGGCAGTAGGGCTTCCTCTACCCACCTGGTCAGGTTCAGTTTATGGTTATGCATATGCTTTATATAGAAGGATTTTATTTACTATGGCAGCACCACCTTTTCCCCTCCTAACATAATAGGGGTTGGGAAAGAAATCAGGGGAAAGGATATACTATTACTAAGCCAAAGGGAGAAGGGATGATAAATTTATGCCCCTATCTGTAATTTACCAACAGCATGAACTGGTCCAGATGCTGGATTTAATTCAGGGAGCTGGTGGGCTTCACTAAGAAAGAGACTGTAGAAGCATCAGGGATGCCCACCAGGTGGTTCACCCAAGGTGGTCTGTACTAGGAAGCTTATCAGAACACTGTATACTAAGGGTAGTATGTCCAAGGCATCAGTCAAGGATATGATGTGGCAGCTTCCAACAGCTGGTCCCCCCAAATGATGGAGACAGATGCTCTTCTGGGCCATCAATCTGGGTTATCAGGTGGGTGAATCCATAAATTTCATATACAGCTTCCAACCACCACTTCCCAATCAATGTTTACCATTTAATGGGTCTAGGTTCTGACTTTTCTGCAAGGTTTGGCTCTAGCTGGGCCACCATGTTCCTCAGCTCCTTACTGTGTTGCTTCTTCTTTAACACCTCTGCCAAAGTTTTCCCATATATTAGCATGATTCCTCCTGCTCCCTGCACAAGCATTTTTAGCTGCCAGAAAGTTTCATCCTGTAGCGCTGATAGGTTATTAGGTTTCCAAGCAGAGGTTTGATCCCCTTGAGAAAGGGGGCTTAACAGAAATGGATCTGAAGGTAGTTCCTTGTATGCAGATTTAAACCCCAATAAAGAATTGCCAGAGAAGTTCATTGCTACCCCTAGATCACCCCAAGAGTTCTCTGATCAACCCTTGGGGAGCTCCTTTCAGGTTGGCTTATATTTTACTGGTGAGGACTTCAGACTTTGTTTTTTCTGGGTAAAGTATCAGGAAAGAAATAAAAAGATTCTTTTAAAGTGATGGTAGTCAAAATATGTCGTGAATGCCGCCATTCACTACGTTTCAATTTTGCCTTTGTTGGGTTATTTTGAGGATTAATCTCTCTCTTTCACTTTTGTCCTTTGAAATTAGGCTGGCTCCAAATTGGGAAATACAATTGTTCAGTTTCCTGATTGTGCGCAACTCAATTGCCCCACTCATGCTTATGGCAAGTGATCCCACCGTCCTGATATTGTTTTGGTGTATTGAAAACCACTATATAATCCATTTCCTATTTTCTAATGAAATTAAGTTCTATTCACATTTTTGTCTTTGTGTCTCCACTTACTTTGGCGCCTCTCTAGCCAAATTTAGCAGATATTACTCAATCAGGTCCACAAGGTAATCACATAGCCTTTCCTGCCATTCTAATTGAGACTTAGTACAAATGCAATCCTAAGGTTAGGATTTCCCGTTGTGACTCTGTGCTGCGCCTAAGATCACGACAAAAATGGTGCTCACTACAGGGGCTGTAAGCCCCTCAGTTACCCCTTTTGCAATAACGTTTTCAGGACCTTTGCCTCTGCCCTACAAGAGCTGACTTAGCCTGAAATTACCAGTCCTCCTATTGAGGAGGACATCGCCAACCCGCCTATTGTCCCTACTGTACTGAACCTTGGGAGTGGTCCCCGCCTAGTGGCCTACCCTTTGGGTACCCCTGACTTGGAACAAGTCATGGCAGTGGCCCTTGGGATAGCCCATGATGGGGCCATCCCTTGCCTCCAGCTTCAGTTTATTGAGCAGAATACTACAAATTGATTGTATCTCCACAATTACCACAGCACCTCTTCTCAGGGGCTGGCTCTGCGGAACACTTATTGTCCTCTTTGTACAGCCCGCCTTAGCCCATCATCAAATGATATTAGGGCTCGACATTCAGGAGATTTCATTGCCGCAAGCCGCTGTCACTCATCACTGAGATCAGTTTGCGGCCTACCAGCAGTGGATCCATTCCCTGTTTTCCTTAGTATCCAACAATCAGTGCAACTCTGTCACCTCCCAATCTTGCTTTGTCATCTCCATTTAAAGAATGCGCCAATACATCCCCAAGTATATCAGAGAGCGCCTTCATGAGTTTACCAGCTGGAACAGCCCTGGCATGCCCAATTAGACTCCACTCAAAACGCCTATCTTGCCAACTTCAAATGACTTGTGAAACAACTCAACAAGTTCAGTGCTTATTCCTTTGACCAATTACAGCAAGTAGTGGTCCATGCTGCAAAGGGCCTCTGCAAACTTGGCAAGGACTTGGATCAAGAAAAGGCTGCTACTGTTGCTACCATTGCCAAACAACAGACTCAAGTAAATGAACTGTCTGCCTCCAAAGCAGATGCCCCGCCTTCTCCTCCATTCAACAAGTTAGCGGATAGAGAACAGAGACTCTGGGATGCCATTCAAGATTTAAGAGCATCTAAACACAGTCAGGATTGCCCTCTAAAAGCCCCTCAACCTGATCCTCAAGTGCTTGCTCTGAAGACTCAGGTGTTTGACTTACAACAAGAGGTTGCTACTTTGCGTGAAGCAATGGCGTCTGTTGTTAGCTCACCTGAAGTTGTGGGCAAAGATGATTGTTGTCTTGGCTTGTCAGGAGCCCCCTGCATTTATTGTGCTAGAGAGTTGATAGATCTAGCCAATGAAGTGGACCTCCTGAAGCAAGATCACTCTGAGCTTGATAAAGACGTACAAGAACTAAGTGAAGTGATTGATTCAGTAAGTGACAGGTTTGCCCTTTGCCTTTTGGTAGGCCTGTCTCTTACTTCCTGACTGGCTGAACTGTCCTTGGTAGTAACAGCACAGGGCCAGCGCCTGGATGTTACTGAGCAACAGACCACCCTAGCTAATAATATGGGCACCCACACTGCTGAAACCTTGACTACCCTTGAAGAAAGTGCTTGTCAGCTGTGGACCAGGCAGCCCCCCACCAAGTCAGAAGCAGAATTCTCCCCACACATAAATGTACCTGATAGCAGCAATTGCGGCCCAACTCCAGAATCTCACTTCAAACCTACCTTTAAGCAATTCTTTGACTTAAAAACCTCAACCATTGCATTTCTCCTAACTATCTACAAAACTGCCACAAGAAGGGCCTCAGATGAGGTTAAGAAGGAACACATTCTGACCTGTCTACACCCAACCTGCCAAGAGTTAGTAGTGCCAGAGCTGCCCACCATCAAGACCTGGGAAGATATGAAGCAACCTCTGATAGGTGAATTTGGTGGTGACCTTAGTTTGGAAGTGAAGAAGTACACCTTCATTCACATTGCTTTCAAGCCAAAGGAGACCCTAGCTGAATTCACAGATAGATTCTACATGGAAGGACAACAACTGATTACAAGCCGCCAGTTGACTGCACATGAAGCATACATGGCTTGCACTCAAGCCCTCAAGGTTAACCAGCTCCTGTGTCTTCACTTCAAGGCCCATAAAGATATGCTTTCTTCCATGAAAAGCATAAAGACACTGTTACAGAATATTTACCTTACTCATTCTGGGGCAGTTGTGGGGGAGAATTGTGCTGCTTCTACCTCTGGTTTGTCTCCACGTGGTCCACATATCCTTACCATGAACTCACAGAATCCTCCTTGACAATAGGGTTGCCATAAATATGGACAGATAGGTCACCATTCCTGAGTCTGTACCAATCCTTGAGTTGAAGGAGCTGATCCCAAGGAACAGGCGGGAAAAGAACAGTCAACCTATAGGCAGAGACACTCTTGGCTGAAAATTCTTCCCAGTCTCCTCCAATTCCCCCTCCATTGCTGACTCTGAGCCTGCTGACATTAAGGCTCCTCCCATTCTGCTGCTATTCCATGACATATCTGATGACTCTGACATAGATGATTCTGATATAGAAGATCCTGACGCCTATAGGTATTATGTCTTGGCTGTCCCTGAAACTATTGCAGTCCCTTATAAGCTATGTTCTGGGAAGACTACAACGGCTGCCAATCCTCTAACTGAAGTCAAGGAAGGTGTCTCTTGCCCTTACCTCACTCAAGACAAGAGATCTCCTGTGCTTGTTGAATCTTCTGAAGAAGCTGCCAAGGTTGCTGACGCTGTGTTCAATAATGTCTCTGTCTTGCTCCCTCTCCAGACAGTCTATAAGGAGCTCCCAGGACTAAGATGCATGATTGAAAAGTGGGACAAAGAACTAGCCAAAGCCCAAGACATTCTGGCTGTCCTCTCTTTGGTTGTACCACCACTTGTGTGGAAATATCCATCCAGAAGGTGAAAATTAAGGCTGTCTTAGACACGGGGTCTCCTGTTAATGTTGTCTCCTTGAAGCTTGTCAAGAAGCTCAAACTTTCTCCCGGCCTTAACTATCATCAGTTGTATGGCACAGCTGGGCTGTCCATGACTTGCGCTATAGGAGCTTATTCTGCTCTGCTCATGAAATTTGGCAAGCTACTCTTGGCTGCGCCTGCCATTATCTTGGAGAATGAGAGCTATAACCTGCTAGTTGGTACTCAACTCCTTAGGGAATATAATGGGATCATCAACTTAAAAGATGGCTACCTCTCTATCTTAGGATACAACGTCCCTCTGATCTTTGAAGAGCCAGTTAAAGTTCCTGGGAAGCACCTCAAGACATATTCCTTGAAATACCCCACTGGTATTTTCACTTTAAAATACTGTACCCATTCCTCTGACATGAAGTGCCCTCCCATGGCTTGTTCTGCATCTGAGGGGATTCCTCTTCTGGCCACTTCTGCTGTGACTATTCCTCCTGGATCTCAGGCTATCCTAGACTCCTAAATATTGTATGAGCTGCCTGAGTGTACATTCTTAGAGTTGCACTCTCCTCCCTTGCTAGGACACAACAAACCCTATCTCTGCCCAGGAATCTTGGATGTCTCTCATAAAGACCCTGTTCAACTGCTGGTTGCCAACTTGAATGCTCTCCTCATGACCATATCTAGGGGGCAGGTTGTTGGAAATGGCAGGTTGTTAAATGCTCCTGACATCCTATCAATACATCCCTTTGATACGTTTCAGGACTTTAACTTACCTGAGGTTGAGCCACAAGTCCTACCATTGTTCATTGCCCAAGACTTCCCGCAGCTATTTCTTGTTCAACGGAAAGAGGTGCTTGACCTACTGGATCAGTTTTTGGATATCTTTGCTAAGGATAGAATGTATTATGGTTTAGCCAAAGGTGTCATTCACTAGATTGATACTGGTGATGCCCCCCTTTTGCGCTAAACCCTACCACTGCAGTCAAGTAGAAGATGCTCAGGTGTCTAAAGAGCTCAAGCAACCTCTAGACGCTGGACTGCTTGCTCCTTCCCAAAGTCCATGGGCCTCCCCTTACTCATACTGCAGAAGAAGGATGGAGGTCATTGTATTGTGATGGACTACCAACGCTTGAACTCCTTAACCAAAAAGGATTCCTATCCCTTACCATGCATTGACAATGCTCTCTGCCACCTTGGGGGCTCTAAGCTCTTCTCTGCCATGGATCTGGCTTCTGGTTACTGGCAAGTTGATCTCTCTCCTGAAGATAGACAGAAGGCTGCGCTCATCACTTCCAAAGGATTGTTTGAGCCTACACAAATGCCGCAAGGGCTCTGCAATGCTCTAGCTACTTTCCAACAAGCCATGGACTCCATCCTCTGTGATTTGAAGCTCTTGTGTGTTTTAGTGTACTTAGATGATATAACTGTCTTCAGTGCTACCTTTACCAATCACCTATCTATCTTAAGTAAGTATTCATAAAGATTTGTGAAGCTGGACTTGAGTTAAAGCCATCTAAGTGTGCCTTCTTCAAGGAACGCCTTGAATTCTTGGGGAGGAGGTGACTCAGACTGGAATTTGCCCCATGACCAAGAAAGTTAAGGCCATTAACAAAACGCTTCCGCCCACCAACCTGCTAGAAGTTCAGATCTTTCTGGGAATGGTGGGGTACCATAGACAGTCCATCCCCAATTTTGCTGACACTAGCAAACCCTTGGTCCAGCTGCTGCGCAACGTCCCCTTTGAATGGACCACCAGCCAACAACAAGCCTTTGAAATCCTCAAACAAAAACTCAAAGAGGCTCCCATCTTAGTATATCCTGATTACAATAGGGAATTCATCCTATATACTGATGCTAGTGACCTGGCTATTGGGGCTATCTTGACTCAACTGGATGATGAAGGTGTGGATCACCTTGTAGCCTATACCTCTTGTGTCCTGAATAAGAATGAGAAGAACTCCAGTGTGACCAAGAAGGAGTGCCTTGCTGTGCTGCATGCCATCAACCTTTCTGACATTATGTGTATGGCACCTATTTCACTGTGGTTACTGACCATGCTTTGCTCAAATGGCTACAGCAACTCAAGGAACCCAAAGGACAACTAGCAAGATGGACTCTCTGACTACAAGGGTATGACTTCACTATGCTACACTGCCCCGGGATTCAACATCAAAATGCTGATGGACTGTCCAGAATGCCCATCCTTGTCCTACACCCTGCTGAGGCTGACCGGTTGTATGAACTAATTAGATATCCTTTGTCATGAGAGAACAAGACAGAGGAAGTTTGAGTTGCCCTTTCTAAGCTATCTGAAGACACCCTCATTTGTGACAATCAGCTTTTAAAAAAAGTACAAGACCACTAATTGCCCTATGTAAGGCCTAGTCTTTGCCTTTTGATGGTGCTCCAAGCTCATAAAGAGACAGGAAACGGAGGCGTTGCCAAGTTCCATGCCTGGCTCTAGAAGAATTACTTCTGGGAAAATCTTTGCTTGCTGATCCCAGATGTTATTGCTAATTGCCATGATTTCCAACTCCAACAACCTAAAGCCACTGCCCATGAGTTCAAGCTAGTCCCCCCTCAACACACATTTCCCACTGTCAGTATTGACGCAGTAGGGCCTCTCCCTTGCTCCTGCTCTGGTTGCCGCTTTATCCTAGTTGCTGTTGATCATTTTAGTAAGTGGGTAGAAGCTTGCCCTACTAAATACATCACTGCTAAGACAACTGCCACCTTTCTGCTGCAAGATGTATTCTTCTGCCATGGTTGCCCTCAAGCGTTGTTGTCTAACAATGGGACTAACTTTAACGCCAAGTTAGTGACCTCTGTGGTTGAAGCCTTGGGGTCTCATCAGTCTTTCTCTGCCCCCAATAATCCTTCCACCAATGGGGCGGTTGAGCACGCAAACTCAACTCTGGTTTCTATCATGAGGAAACTCATTTACTCTGACGCCGCCAACTGGGATCTATACTTACCCGCTGCTCTCTTTGCCTATTGCCTTAGCAAACATTGTGTCACCAGGTATTCCCCTTTTGCTATGCTTTATGGCCGTGAAGCCACTACCCCGTCGCTCTTGGGGCCCCCTACTCTCCTCTGATAAGGCCATGAACCCTGATGAGCATATCAAGGATCTAGTTAACCAAATCATTGATATCCAGGCTTCTGCCTACACGTCCGCCTATAAGACCAAGCTGCTAGAACTCTCCCCTGACAATGCCAGGAGTTCCCCCCTTCCTGAATTCAACATTGGGGACCATGTTCTCTACTATCAACATAGAGTGGGAGGACAAGCTCATAAGCTAGACTCGTTGTGGATTGGGCCTTTAGAAGCAATCTTCAAGCAAGGGTCAGAGTATACGGTAAAACTCCTCTCTAGTGGTTGACCTTTTGCTTGTGTGCATGCCAAGTTCCTCTGCAAGTACCACCCCCTAAGGCCAATCTAGGGGAGGGAAATGTTGTGAATACCGCTATTCACCATGTATTGATTTTGCCTTTATTGGGTTATTTTGAGGACAAATCTCTCTCTTTTGCTTTTGCCCTTTGAAATGAGGCTGGCTCCAAATTGGGAAATACAATTGTTCAGTTTCCTGATCCTGCGCAACTCACTTGCCTCACTCATGCTTGTGGCAAGTGATCCTACCGTCCTAGTAGTGTTTTGTGGTATTGTCTACCACTATATATTCCATTTTCTATTTTCCAATAAAATTAAGGTCTATTCACATTTTTGTCTTTGTGTCTCCACGTGCTTTGGCGCCTCTCTAGCCATGTCTAGCAGATATTACTCAATCAGGGCCACAAGGTAATTGCATATCCTTCCCTGCCATTCTAACCAAGACTTAGTACAAATCCAATCCTAAGGTTAGGATTTCCTGTTGTGACTCTGTGCCGCGCCTCAGATCACAACAAATAGATAGCCCTATTGTTGGTACTGGCTCATGTCATACTGAATTCTGGGCACACTGGAATGAAAGCCCCTCCTGGTGTTAAGCCTGACCGGGGTTGCCCACCTGTCCCCCTTTGATAGAGTTGTTGATGCATTCCAACCTGGCTTTAGTGGGAAGGATCCATCCTTGATCTTCAAATAGCATGCACAAGTTTCATCCTGAACCATCCCATTCTTTCCCTGGGCATGTGCCCTTTATATCCTGAAGTGTTTCCCACTCCCTCCCCTAGGGTATCCTGTGATTATTTTATGATCCCAGATCTCTGAAGCTCCTACCTGGAGCCAGGGGGCTGATCCTGGTGATGATTTCATCTCAACTTGGCACAGCCAAGTTTTTTGCCACCCTAGGATGAACACCCTTTTCACCATGGTTTGAGGTTAATCAATCAGCCTCATGATATCTAGTGAACTAGCGGAGCGGCTTTTCTCCCTAGAAAGAGCTTCCAGCAATAATATCCCTGAAGACTGATCAACCTTTCTGGTTAATTGGCTGGTTTATGGGATACCTGGCCTGTGAATCTGATTATCCAGATTTTCCCTAGATCCCTTGATGGTTATGGTGGGGTGGGTTTGGGGAAGTTTACCCTGGCTGATATGGGTTCAAGGTTGCCCTGGAAACCTTATCTGGAGAACCTATAGATACCTTGCCATGTAAATTTTTGTTTGATCTGTGAAGTTTATAAAAGTTTAATCGGGGTATTCTAACATGGACCAGGTGAATGTAGTATGGTCATAGCAGGCCAGAGGAGTGGAATAATGGTGAGAGGTGATTGTTAATGATGTTGGTTTACTATAATCAGATCTGATCCAAGAGAATATACTGATAGGCTGTTTATCTTAAGGAAGTTGGTCAGACAGCTCAATCCCTAGTAGATTCTTTTAGATGCTATTCAGGTAACGTACATATGATAACCCTTTAGTTCTATGATATAATACTAGTTACAATAGTTATACCTATAAGTTACATGTGTGAAAGGAACTTCTGAGATGTAATGTTAACTATATGGTGGATATTGGTTCTATTATTTCTTGGGAATAGTGGTTCAATTCAGGCCAGGACAAGTTTGATTAGAAATTTATTGATTCCTGCTGTCCATGGTTTTAAGTTGAGCTTGGCTTTGGGCCGCCTATGGCTGTACACCAGATTCTATTGTTTGGATCTTTTAGGTATTCGGCATTCCAAAAGCCGGACAGTTGCCATCTCAAGATTAAATTTGAAGTTTCTCTGCTATGACATTTGTATCTGGGGTTGATGCTTGCTATTGTGCGTAAGGTTTGAGGCTTGGATTACTATCGCATGGACGCAGGTTTTCTTTAACCCCGCTTGCAGAGGTTGCTCAGGTAAAGCTTTGCTCGACGTAGCATCTTGCCAGCCATGGAGTCAGAACTAGCCAGGAAAATGGAATCTTCTTAGACCAGGAGTTGCTTCTATCTTCAGAAGGTATGGTATGCAGAATTTTCACCCTATGGCTGAGAAGTGTCCAGAGTAGTTTTTTTAGATCCAGTAAGCTATGAAATCCTCGGTGGCAACCTGCTCCATCGAAAACTTGATCTTTCCTTTTGGGGAATTGTTTCCCCGGTAGATTCCATCCGCGACTTTTGATTGGGTTGGGTTAGGAAGGCGACTTTTGATTGGGTTGGGTTAGGAAGGCGACTTTTGATTGGGTTGAGTTAGGAACTTTATTCGAGCGGCTGCTAAGCTAGGAAATGGGGTGGGTTGGATCGATTAAAAAGTCCCACATTTCCAAAAGAATCTACTTCCCAAACTCGTTTGCCAGATCCTGACTTTAGAATGTTACCATCCCTTCTTTATAATCGTACTCTTTCCTAATCGGGTGACATGCCCGGATCCGGGAGTCAATAGCCGCCCACCCGAGCGGGCGAGATCGAAAAGGAAACCTTTGACAGGGCATGAAGCGAAGGGTTGATAAGTGAGCTTTAACCAATAAGATTTATTACAAAACTCCTGCTGCCACCTCGATCCAACTTGTCCATAAGCAGCCAACCGTATCAAAAGCCCAAATCGGGAGCATGTATGCACCGGGCAGGCTAAACTTAATCCATTGGCAAGGGTTCAGCTGCTTGTAGAGTTGACTAACGGGTGCCAACCCCACAAATCCCCAGCGTCAAAACAAAGGATTGATCATCAATGCATTTGAAGAACCAAAGCTCACTCCGCTACCCCGTTGTTAAGGAGGTCATAATTGACGGACCCTGGGGTCAAAGAGGGCTATGCAAGGGTAATCATTGCAAGCAGATTGGGATCTATCTAGCCAAGTTTAAATACTAAGTTGTACTTTAAATTAAAGCATGCGAATACTTCACTCCAGGGGTGCGTAAGCCCCTATCCGACCCTCCTCAAGCGGGCAAGTTTATTACATCTGGATAGCTCAAGTAACCCCTTAATAACCATATATTTGATGATATCTTCTTAATGTAGTTCAACTCCTGGCTTAAAGTCCGCTTATTACCTTTAAACCAGCCTTTTATGTTTTCATGATTATTACATCAATCGGTCGTAGATATCCTGAACCAGATGAAGTATACTTGTAACTGGTTCGATCCACTTTGTTAGGAAACCTGTACCCGTTGGCGGAGTAAACTAACCTTGCATTGAAAAGGGGTAAGATCATATGATTTGACTTCCCCTGGATTAAAGGTAGGCTATAGGATCCAGAAGAAGCCATTCCTGGTTGATTAAAAAATTTATTTAAAAGATGGGAGACCAGTTTAGATGGCTAAGCTTAACACCAGAAACGTTTCAAGCTACCACGGTATGGCCATTTCAATCTATTATCCAAAACATCAGTTATCTCTACCCTCCAAGAAACTTTGAGGTGGGTTCAACTATGTCTTTAGTATTAGAGAAGCTAACCCTAAACCTAATAGGTGATCCCATATTTTAGCTGGTAGCGTGGAAATTACAAGCCACCCTCTGAAGCAACATGCTACCTACAGCATCAATGGCCTGGCTCACATGAACTGTACCATAGGGAAAAGCCAAGGTTTAGTCTTCAGGGCTAAGTAAGGCATCTACTGTAAGGCCATGAGAATGAGCAATACCCATTAATCTTCCCCATATAAGGTGGGATAGGGTGTACCAAAGTGCATAGAACAACAATAAATGGTAGTGAGCTAAACTTGCATTCCTTTAAAATTATCAAAGTCCTTAAAGTTCTCCTGCACGCCACAAAGATTTGGGTAGGCAGCTATATCATCCACCACCAGGTTAGGTGGATAAACTCACTGAGGGTATTGAAGGGAAGGAAAGTTGGATTTGCCCATGTTAGGTAATAGCAAACAGTAGAAGAGCAAAAAGAAAAGAGAAGTTGCCAGTTTCAAACCAGACCCAGGAAACCTTGAAATCATCTCTATATGACCATTTCCAACAGAATTGATGGCCAAGCTTATAAATTGAACTCTTTGGATAAACCCTCTAGAAGTTACCATCAAGATCAGTTCTGAGTATACTGCCAAGTTACTTTTCAGTATAGATTCTTTTTCTTTATATACAACAAATTTTCCCTATGTATAATATTTATAGGTTAACCTAGAAGCAGTAATAAGGTGAATGGTTAATTTAAAAACATTGGTACCATCTGTTTATGGTATAAATCTTGAGTGGGATATTCTTTCTACCCCTTTTCCCTTTAATTAGTCAACCCTTCTTTGAAATAATCTAGCTCACCTTACTCCTCTATAAGTGGCCTCATGGATCTTCACCTCACTGATACTAGTTTTCAAGTATCTTAATGGCTAAATAACTTTATGTTTGCATACAGTGTTCTAAATTCCATCCAAAGCCCCAGATATAAGCCAAGTTTACCTCAATAACTTCAACTATACATTTTCATACTTTGGCCCTCCCTATATAGAAACCCAAATAGAGAAATATGTTCCTATACTAAATCTCCAGGGCCTTGGATTAACCCATGTTTATCCCTGATTAATAACTAAATGCTTAGCAAGGCCCCAAGCACATTGTTAAAATCTTCCTGCCAAGTCTGTCAACCAAGCCTAAACTAGAACCTAGCATCTGTGGCAGGACCCCTGACCCTGATCCAACCCATATCAGGGCAAGGAATTGGCTATAAAATGGGCTTTTCTGGGTTATGCATGGTATTTATGAACAGCGTAGCGGCACTGTTTGTGTTAATAAGGGCTCCACCTTATATAACTACCCTAGAATCCTTATTTAAATCTACCATTTTAAGGTTGAATATACTCCCAAGAAGGATAATCCTTATACCCAGCTTATACTTACTGGGGAAATGCTAGTTAGGTGTATTCCAGAAGGCTGAAGGTTCAATCAGGTAAGACTTTAGTGACATGGCTTGTTCTTCTGGCTCCCTTGAAAGAGTTGGGGGGCAGGATTTAGGGGGTTTATCTGGGGCTGCACTCCAGTAGCACTAGGGTGGCCAAAGGATAGAAGGGAAACAGGTCATCAAGCCTAGAGCAGGAAGGTTCTATACTGCCCCTACCCCTTAACATCCTGGAGTGGGGCCAGGTTTATCTGCTACCGGCCAGCCCCAGATTTCTTGGGAGGCCCCAGACATATTTATCTCTTGGCATCCATACTTAAGGATGCCATAAATTCCCTTGTTTCAAATATTGAGATTTTCCTGAGGTTGGAAAGTTTGAGCAGTCACCTGATTTCTGTCCAGCTACTGGGAGTTGAATTTAGTAAATTTATTGGTTCAATCTGCCTGGAACATGTGCTGGTTGGTACTTTAACCAGATCCAAGAGATAGATATGATAGTGGGTGATGCTCTTTTTTATGTTTTTTAATGTAGACCATTGTGGCTCAAGATTATAATATAGGGAGTGATATTGGTTGCCAGGGGAGAAGAATAGTTATCTTTAGTTGCAATATTTACCAGCAAATCACTACCTTTATTTACTGGCAGATGTATAACATGGCCAGGGAGCTCATAGTAGTGATGAGGAGCGCCTTTTGGGGAAGCTTCATATATGGAAATGAGAGAGAGAAGAGAAGAGAAGTATGTTTTATTGAATAACACTTTAGGCTTATATAGCTTTAGCTGTGGCAGAGATTTAGCTGGATCAAACCTAGGGCTTGATCATGTGCAGGATGGGTTTGAGTCACTGGATACCTGGACAATCAGGTGATATTGCTTGGCTGCTATTTCTGGTATGTCAAACTGTAAATTTGAAGGACACCAAATTGGGCAATGACTGGATGTTGAGTGAGTTGGCAGTAGCCAGAATACTTGTACATCCAGATCCTTGACACCCCCCTTAAGGGGTTACTCTAGTACATCAGGAGGGGGCTTTGTCTTGACAGCTGCCGCCTGAAGTTCCTGGATTTGTTTGCTAGTTGGTACCAGTTGGGTTTTTTATTCTCCTTTGCTAATGCAGATGTTACAAAAGTAACAGTTTTGAAGCCCCAGGCGGGAATTGAACCCGCTCCTAGCCACCAGGAGGGGCTAGCGGGTGGGGGAGATTTGCCTGCACCTGGATTTTTGCCTTTTGAAGAAAATCCAGGTACAGGAACCATTCCCGCCCTGGTGGCAGCTAAGGGGCCTGCTTTGGGCCCCAAACGCTATGCCCAAGCCTTGGTGGGTTTGGCTGGGCCTGGGCAGGCTATTTTTAGCTGCCCAGTAAACCCAGACCAAGCCCACCCTCCATTAAGTAATTTGGGGTCCCCAATTGGGGACCCCTTTTTTAATCAAGTTCTTTGGGCTCAAGAGAGCCTATCAAGCCAGTCCAAAAATGGTGATCAAATAGGAAAAAAAACCCCAAAACCCCAGAAGCCAAACCTGCCAAAATCAATGACCAGCCAAGCCAAGATGGACCATCAAAAAGCCAAACAACTGTTCATGAAAACCCCAAAAATAACCATGAAGCAGCCAACCAAACAGCAGAACCTGAAATGCCAAGCCTTGCCACACAGATAGCATCAGAAGGATACCCAGCGGCACCTGCATGTGAGTAAGTATATAAATCAGAAGCACTTGAAAATGTTCTGTATTGTCATCCTTATCAAATAAAGTTGTTATGAGCCTTTGGTTCACCAATCTGTTTCCATACCTATTTTTGATACTCTTCCATCTGCATACACCCAAGCGTCAGTACCCCTCTACTGAGATAGATAGTCAGACTCCAGTTGATAAAACCAAAGCCTTTGACTACTACCGCCCACCCAACGCTCCATTTGGCCCTGTGCATTTCACTGAGTATCCCGCCAATCCTGACCACAAACCCTGGACATTGGAAGACTTACAGTGGTACACCCGCCCAAACGCTCCCAAGGAACCCTACCAAATTGTCCAAGACAGCAAAGCAATCACCATCTACCCTTTGATCTTCAACGGGAAGTACAATAATCCTGTCGCCTACTTGGTCCCCATGGAACCGCCCCTGACACCCAAACCAACCATCTCAACCCCCCCCCACTTCTGATACCTCTGGCCAGAGTAGTCAATTTCTGGGAGTGCTTTATCTTGCACTCACAGGATTGATTGACTCTGCCTTGCCAGCGGCTGGACCTTGGGCTGTGGCTGGGAAGGCCCTTTCCTACCTAGTAAAGTTAGGTCCCATCATCTGGTGGGCCATGCCAGTACCTGCTTTGACTCCTCCCTCACCTGCTGGAGCCCCACATTACTCCTGGTATCCTGACAGCAG